>JACDJE010000228.1:1066757-1085160 GCA_016647715.1 Pavo muticus | reverse complement strand
GCCGGGAGGGCCCGGGGCGAGGGGAACGCGAGCCGCGCTCGGGGATTTCGGGGCGGGGAGGGGTCCTTTTGTCTGCCACGCGTGTGCGGGGAAGGGGCATCCCGGCGCTGCGGGGAGAGGTAGCGCGAGTGTTGCTGTCGGAGCGGGCTAATTCGTAGCATCATCTGCCAGGCGTGAGCCTGGGGACAAACGGAACGAGCGGAGCCCATTCAGACCGAGTGAATTCTTGGGTCCTTGAGCGGAGGTGCCTGCACCTCCCCGTGCGGTGCCCGCCCGTGCCCCGCTGGTCCGCCACGGGGCCGCCGCCGCCCGGGGCTCCCAGCGGGGATATCGCCCTCCGCCGGGGCCGGGCGCCCGGCCAGCGCCGCATCTACCGGGGCAGGCGGTGCGGGGTTATTCCCGTGCGCACGTGGAGCACGTTTCAGCACTCCATCGATGCCTACGCAAAAGCTATCGAAAAAAAAGCACGGAGTCATGGAGCCTAACACGTGAAAAATGTCTT
The DNA here is from genome assembly GCA_016647715.1 of Pavo muticus. Taxonomy (NCBI): domain Eukaryota; kingdom Metazoa; phylum Chordata; class Aves; order Galliformes; family Phasianidae; genus Pavo; species Pavo muticus. The sequence continues at coordinate 1,084,658 of JACDJE010000228.1, read as the reverse complement.
TCATGCGCTAGGTAAAGACTGAATGAAGACGGCTTCAGAAATTCATGAATGGGAGTTGGGCTGGCTGGGAAAACACGGGCAAATCCGAGATCGGAGGAGATTCCCGGCCGCCGGAGCCCCCGGCCCTACGGCGGTCCGTGCGGTGCGCAGCCCGGACACCCTCCGGAGCGGGGATCGCGGGGACACTCGGAGCTCTCCGCCGCAGCCGCCCGTAGAGAGAGGTCGAGCGAGTACTGCGGGCACCGCGCCCGGGAGACCGCTCGGGGTGCGGCAGACAAAGGAGCTCCCCGCCCGCCTCACTGCGGCCTCGAGCCGCCGGGACTCCGCGCCCCTCGGCGGGCCCCGCTTCGCCGCGGCTCGCCCTCCCAGCACGGGGCGGCTGCGGCAGGAGGCCGGCGCTCCATTGAGAAACCGCCGGTGGCTCAGCTCCTCAATGGGGCGGAGAGGGGCGCGCAGGCGCGGGCTGTCGGGGCGGGGAAGGGGAGCGGAGCCGCGCCCCGGCCGCCCAGGGGTGCCTGGCTGCGGAGCCGCGGGTAGCGGGCGGCGGGGCCGCGGGGTGACGCGCTGCAAAGGGGCTTCTCCGAGCTGCCCGCGCCTCGGCTCGCCGCTGGAGCGCTGTCAGGGCTGGGGAAAGGAGATCGCTGCCCTTCAGCCTCTGTCACAGCACGGGAGGAGGACACCGCCGAGATGCCGGCCTCGCCGCCCGCGGCCGCTGTGTAAGCATCGCCCTCGGGGGGCACCTGCTCGCCCGCAGCCGCCGATTCCCGCCTGGCCTTTCCGCTGGCATTTACTTTTTGCAGCGCTGGCACAAACATGCCGCCTGCGCAAAGAAACAGCTTAAGCTGCTGAGCGCCTGGCAGATGTGCACCTCGATTTCTCAGCAGAGGCCCTTTAGGCATCTCCATACGGTTGAAATAATTGTATGTAAACAGTTTTTTTGCCATCTCGGTGTAGTAGCACTCACACCAGTGCTTTAATACACAATGGGTACTGTGCAGCAGTTCTGTGTGTAGACACAAGGTGATGTAGTGTTTCTGTAAGTTTAGGCATAAAGCTTTTCCCCTAACTCTTCATAGAGGCTATTCTGTGAATTGTTGCAGTAAAGCCCTCCTTAGAAGCCTGACCTGTTGTTTCAATGGATATTAGGAGAGAATTTGGGTTTGCTGCAGCCTGGCACATGTCAGAGGATGCCTCTGTTTGCAGCATGAGTACACTGAGCACACCATACTCTGGGCTGCAGCTTCATGTGTGGGCCTGAGATAGATAGATAAACTACAGCTTTTCTTGAGAGAAACAAAAAGGCACATGGATTTCGTCAGCTCCACGGTTTTGTTGTGCACTGTCATAGTTCTACAGGTACGATGCAATGATCTACAGGCAGCCTGTAGCTGGTGCATCTCATGTATGGTGCACTGATTGTTGGTATGGATTTATGATGCCAACTCTGACAGCATGGCAGCTTTGTGGCCTGGTCTCCTAAGGTACAAAGCATACAGGTGCTTTAACAGAATGACAAGCAGAACCGTCAGTGCGTTTCTCAGGCAATCCGTTTCTCTATTGAGAAAAGCAGGGGCATGGCGCTCTTCAAAATGCAATTGAGGAAAGTACCTGAGGAAACTTTTGTCATTCAGGCAGGTGCTTTACTTTAATTGTCTATAAACAGCGAACGTATCTTATAGCTACAGGACGCAAGGAAAGTAAAGCAGGTACTCATTCACCCGTGTCATAGAATGTTTTATTCCGCTTTCACTTACAGCCTTTGCTAAGTACAGAATTCACCGCTCTGGAGCTCTTTAAGACAATTAATTGAAACCCTAGTTGGCAAGCATTGGAACAATACTGATGAGTACCTGGGAGCAGACATGACAGCAAATTAGTTTTGTACTAATGCTCCTTTTTGTGATGACATAAGGAAACCTCGCTGGAGTGGGATACATTTTAATCATTTTTAAATCATTTGTGTAAACAGATAATTAAATTGTAAATCTCGATTCAAGTGGTAAAGGAGAATTCATGAGGTTTTAGGAGTGTAATCACCTTCATCAACAATCCACTGTTAGTGAAAATATTATTACTAATCTCAGGTGCTAGAGCTAGTCAGCCCTCAATCATTCTACGTGTTAGAGGAAACCTCAATATATTAGCATCAAGTGGAGAAAAAATCCACAACTCTGAAAGATGACTGGTAGATTATTATGCTGTTTTAGCACACGAAGGAACACTGACAATACAGTGAGCAAAAAGAAAACCTTCTCCAAAAGAAAAACTTTATTTAGTTGTCCAACCTAATACTGGGACCTTCCTATTTACTTAGCTATAACCAAATAACAACAGTTTCAGTGGGTCTTTGAATAACTAGTTGCAGAACTGGGCTCTCTGCTTAGGGAAAGGAACAATATTTTCTGTAGTGTACTCCATAAAGATGCATGAAATACATGACGCAATGTAAGTAATGTTCACCTCTTAAAGTTGTTTATGAGGATGCAGCATCTTGAACCATACTTTTATTTGATTTTAAGGCCCTAATGAACAATAAATATCAAAACACTAAAACTTGACACAGCAGCTCATCAAAATTCAGCACGTTTTTTCAGTGTCATTACGGCTGCAGCAGCAGCAATGGTTCACGCAGAAGTTGCTTTCTTCAAGTATGCAGTAAGATCAGCTCTTTCATTCTGCTTTTTAATTCCAGCAAAAATCATTTTTGTACCAGAAATGTATTTCTTAGGGTTTTCCAAATACTCCATCAGTGTACTCGCACTCCAGATAACTTTTAAAAAAAACAAAGCAACTGAAGAAAAACAGCAAAGTGCAAGGCTGGTCTAACATGGGATGTTTCTGGCAGTTACCAAGAGTCTCAAGGTGTGGTGGTGCTCCTGAGCCTAATGTGCCCACAATCCAAGAGGAATTTGAACACGAGTGATATACGGTATAAGTAAGCAGTAAGCAGTAAACAGTATAAGTACAGTAAGCAGAAAGTGCAAATCATCTTTGAGTCACTTCAGTAATTCAAACATAAATCCTTTTTTGTATCATTGACAGTTCCAGTTCTTTGTGCCAGTTCACGTAAACACCACAGCGCTTTTGAACTATGTAAATATCTTTGTAATTTCAGTATTTAGAAGATCCAACTGCAAATGAGAGTATACAGATTGACACCAAATTAACGAAAGCTGTGGTCTGTGAAAGGACCTTAGAAAAATTACCAATGTGCACTTCTGGATTATTGCAAGGGAATTTGAAAAAGCATTAATTTTTCCTTTCAACCCTGCTAAATTCTGCCTATCAGCAGAAGCCTACTGTTGTACAGAAGACTACTGATGTACCTAATGACAGCGATATGTTCTCATTCTTGTGCAATCAACTTAGATATCATTTTGTTGGTTTTCTTTTAAAGTTTTGTACTAACGTTCGTATTATTTGTTCACTGAATTTTCAGTAAGTTAATACATGTTGAAGTATATATTTTATACGAAGGAAGTCCCACCATAAAGCGAATGCCAAAAAGCATATCCCAGAAACCACAGGAAATTTAAAAAAGACAACGAATTCTAAAAAACCCAGTAACCAGAAAAAAAAGAAAAAAACCCCATAGGACTGTATTTTTAATTGCTTCATTTGAATATAGCTTAGGTTAAAATAATATCCATTCAAAATGAGAACCTGAAAAAGAATACACAGACTTATTTTCCAGTTGTAGGTGTTGTGTTGCCTTTCAAGACTGTACTAAAATACACAAGGCAAGTAATCGCTTACTGGTAGGTGATGGTATTTAGACAAGTGTTGCTGAGTAAAACAAGTGCAGCACACCGCGATGCCAGCAGAGGGTAGTGACGAGCAAACAAAATCCAGAAGCGCCCTTAAAAGAAATGAAAATTTGCCCACTGATACTGCACAGCTTTGGGAAAGCTGAATACACTCTGACCTGGCATTATAAATACTGGTAAAATTTCTTTTTAATTTATAGGCTGAGTAATTTTGCTTCTGAAACTGCAGTTCAGATTCATTTCACATTTATGCAAAGCGGATAGCTATAAGAGTAACTCACTGTGAATGAGCATCACTGGTGTACCTCTAAAGAAAATGTGTGTTTTTTCCCTTTTCCCATACATGTTCCATGCAGCACTGCACCTCATGTCATGTTAGCTCTACCTTTCTTCTTGTTTGTCTCTGAGTACGGAAATCCTTGTTCTGTTCAGCAGCCAAACAAACCCCAAAGATTTGGTCCTGTCTTGTGCTTTCCACCTCTTTCAACTGTGTGGCACTGAGAACATTTCTGAATAAAGATCTTGCCTTTTTCAACATCACCCATTTTGATTTATGTAAAAAAAATAACAAAAATAGAATGACATTATAGAGAAGTAGTTTGCTGTTACTGACAACATTTATCATCTTCTAGAAAATATTTGTCTTGACAGTAATAAAAACAACGTCTCAAAGTAAAAAAATCTTGACCTGGGCTTGTTAAGCTGCACAATTTCTTATGTGATCCGGTTGTTGATGGTCATATCTCTGGAGGTCAAGGTATCTTTGAGCTACGTAATTGCTCTTACAGCGTTACTTCCATGGTGAGAGTAAGGGTTATTTGAAGTTATTTAAGAGTTATTTAAAACTTCTCCAGATTTCCCTGAGGGTCACAGTGCAACTTGGAATGTCTCTGTGTACTGTCGATTTCAACTCCTATGACATATCCAAAATATCCCTTACTCCAGTCCCTTGCTCCAACCTATCTTGTTGAACGTTTTGAGAGCAGGAAGGAAGCTGCCACCGTAGTAGAGATGTGATGGATCGTTCCTAGCCAGAAACAAATCTTCTAGCAGCACCTTACCCCAACCTCACAGAAACAAAGCTACAGAGAGATGCAAAGCTCAATGTTTTCTAAATCAACAAACACATGAAAATAGCCATAAAAATATCTGATGGATAACTGTAATGTTTACTGGTTAAATGTTATCATCTATCATAATTTATATAGAAGGACTTGTCAAAAATCAGCAAATGTCCTCTAATCTGACATCAGAATAGCTTTTCCAGTTCAGGAAAATGAAAAGTTGTGATTACTTCCCCTTTACTTAGGGATACATACATATCTTGTTTCATTAAGATTTATTAAAACTGTGTATTTGTTTTATAACAGTGTAAATATAAGCATGTCTTCAGTTAAAAAATATAAAGAATTCTCTTGAGATTCAAATACAGCAATATCCTGAAAAATGTATATTAGATAGGAAAATATTGTAATAAAAAATGCAGAACATGTTGAAGACTGTTTTCACAAATATGTTATTGTAAATCTGCTCCAGTAAATAATAGCTACATATTCATGCTCTACATGTTCAAAGTCAGAGGGTTGGACAAGGAAAGATGATAAAGAACAAAATTGAACCAAACTAAAAAAAAAAACAACAGCAATATCCACACCACAATTCTAATGTATTATTTTATAAGAACTCTGTCTTTACCGTGGACACTTTTGTACACCAATACAAACTGTATTGTGTCACCCTTTCAAAAAAAATCCAAATAGATTAATTTAAAAGAATGGCTTAATTGTTAAAGCAATACCAGAAGGGTCTGAAAAATACAAGGTCTAATCAGTGTAGATATACAATTGAAGTAATAGGGCACTTGAAAATGCAATCAATAAAACTTCTAAATAATGCAATTAGAAGCAAGATATCTGAAGTCTCATAAAGCAATAATGCAACAATGTTTTGCTGTATTCAAGATAACTTAGAATTGTATTGATGATGGCATGCCAACTGGGAAACGTTCTAGTACAGCATTCAAAGATGCAGAATCGATGTTATCAAATCACACTCTGACATACACTCATTAAAGTATGGATATAAAAGGGAACTGTAGATTTAGCCAAGAAGATAGTTGTGCTTTCTGGTGTTCTGTTTGGTGTGCAGAACAATATTGGTTTACTTTTTACCATTTGGTTCCTTCCTTCCTTCCTTCCTTCCTTCCTTCCTTCCTTCCTTCCTTCCTTCCTTCCTTCCTTCCTTCCTTCCTTCCTTCCTTCTAGTCTATAGTCTTTATAAAGTCTTCAACTACCACTACAGCATCAGGGTTTTGCTATTTATCTTAGTAAAAGTTAGCCCTTCAAAAAATTCTCTTCTGAGGTAATGTTTCTTCCCCAAAACAGTACTGGGCAGGAGCCCTGAGTTCTTCTCCCAGTCTGTACACATACCCAGGATTGCCCCAACTCAGGTGCAACATCTTGCACTTGGCATTGTGGAACCTCATTAGGTTCTCGAGTGCACATTTTTCAAGGCTGTCCAGGTCCCTCTGGATGGTATCTCACATCTATTGTATCAGTGGCACCACTCAGCTTGCTGGCAGCTGCAAACTTGCTGAGGCTGAACTCAATCTCATCATCTATGTCAGTGATAAATATGTTAAGCCATTGAGCACAACCTTCAGGCTGTAACCACCCAATCAATTCTTTATCCACCAAACTGCCTTCAAATCCACATCTCTCCAGTTTAGAGATAAGGATGTGATGTGGGACCATGTCAAAGGCCTTGTACAAGTCCAGGTAGATGACATCGGTTGCCCTTCCTTTGTCCATTGGTTTTCTTCATCCATTTATAAAACAAGAGCTGAAGTTTAATTGCTAACAGAGCTTCTGGGCAGGTACCAAATATCGAGAAACACTGAAGTGTTTTTTTCCTCCTACATGCAATCTGCAGAGTTGACTAGCAGAAAAAGCTAGTCTGAATTAAAANTTTCTTTTCAGTCGTTTTGGAAATTTAATAAAAGTTTACCTTGTGGCTGGGAAGAATGTGGCCTATGCAAAATTTGCAGACAGAGCAAGTGCCAGCGAGGCCATAACTGCGTTACACGGCAAGATTGTGAATGGTGTCAGACTGAAAGTAAGGTTGGCAGACTCCCCCACGGAGGAATCTAACAAACGTCAGAGAACCTACTAAGTAGGTGAGTACCCAGTCAGAGTGGTTGCTTAAGCTGAAGTTCAACTATTTGAAATAGTTGGAAGCAAAGCACTTTGAAGTCGTGTCATGATAAATCTTAAATTTCAAGTTAGTTGTTAGCTAGAAGTAGATTTAACTTGGGGGGGGGGGGCGTATGTATATATATGGGTGTGTATATGCTTATATATACACTTTCATTTTAGTGAAGAAATCTTTATTTTTTTAATGTTTCTACAAATATGAAATAATTGATTAACAATTGTCTAGATGTTCATAGAAATATTCACTTTATGTACATAAAAGTATCAGATCTAACTGAAAGAGTATTGGAAAAATAAATGTTGTAATTGAGACCAGTTTGTGTGTGTCTTTCTTTCATTATGAACACATGCCTTGAGCATGGTGTTAGATAAGGATGCTGAGTTTGTCCCTGGAAAGGACAGGTGAAGGAAGGGGTAAATAAAATGGCTGTGGGAATGTTGCTAAGTGAAACCAAAAAGGCTTGAGTAATTTTGGTGATCTGGACTCTCAAATATCAGATGTGGAATGTGTGATGGTGAAGAAGATACTGCAGAATGTGTGGTGAGGTGTATGTTTAAAATACTGTTTAAATATTTTAGTTATTGGCACAGCCAGTGAAGTGTCAGAGCTCATATATGGAGGTTTTACAGACTTCAGGAACCAAAATTCACTTGTTCTTACGAAACATTGGTTTTATTCAGATTTATATATTAATTTTTTTAATAGGCCATTAGGAGTATGGTTCCAAATAATTTCAGGAGCCAGATTTCTACTGTTGGGGATTAAAAAACCAAATGGTTGTTTCTTTCCTTTTTTCTCTCCCTTTCTCATTCTAAAAACATGACTTGAAATCCTAACTCTCTTCACGTCAGTATTTTACATAGAAGTTTCACACCTTGTCATTTCAATGTGTGGGTATTTTCCGTGACCTGGGAGTTACAAAGGCCAAAGAAGACTTCACCTGCATGGTTCTCCCGCTTTTCCTAGGGACTTCTATGTTTCTCTTTTGATAAGCAGCGGTTTCTAAAGGTCTTAATACTCTTTATGTACGACTTAAAGAGAAAAAAACCAAATCTGCGTGGAATTGGAGCTAAAACTCTTCTGAAACATAAAAATTGTCAGGTCTGGTGAATGTAACTCGTACCCATGTTTTTATCTTTAGTTACAAAGTTGTTTTTCTTAATTGTGATTTTTTTTTTTTAAACTATTAATAGTAAAAGACCAAACCTTTCTGTCACTACAGGGGAAGCTATGATTTGAAGTGTATTGTTATATCAATTCTGTCTTGATTGCAAGATAATTACTTCTTGCTGTAAAAGTATAGATAAAATAAACATCCAAGTAGTAATAAACCTCAAAAAATGTTAATTCCTCTGAAAAAAATAATGCAGGCTGCAGTTGTGTTCTGAGTGAAGATGATATTACTTGTAAGGTTTGCTTTCTGGAAATAGTGACTGAAAGTGATTTAGTGTTTCCAGGTAATTAACTGCTTGCTATGCAAAGAAGTTGTGAAGAGTTGAGAGAATTCTTGGGTTTAGTGAGAAATTCCTGGATGTAGTAGGAGGGAATATTAGTGTTAGAGACAGTATTGCTGTTCATGTTGTAAAGGTTATCTAACTGTCTGAACGATAAGAGAACAGACTGAAGAACTATTTATAGTCTAAAACCTGAGTTTAGAAGGACTGAGTCTGAACACATGGCCCAATCTTAATCTATGAATATGCTCAAGTAAGCAAAGAGAAGAGGTGGTGTGTGTTTTTAATTACTTTTTTTAGTGATAATATATAGGATCCTGTGGCCGGAAGCTGATGCCAGATGTATTCACCTGCTGTAGGGAGCCTGCTCTGGCAGGGGGGTTGGACTTGATGATCTTTGGAGGTCCCTTCCAACCCCTACAACTCTGTGATTCTGTATGCACAAAGTAGAATTAAAGGCCTGGCTCTTTCTAATGGTAATTACCTGTCAGATGACTTAATATAGGAAAAATCATGCATTTTGCAAAGCGCAAATAATTTAGGATTGTGTCTTTATTCCAGGCTAAAGGTTTTTATCTCTGTGGGTTGGGATATTTAAAAACTGAAACTGAATGCATGATGGTGCTTTCTGCTTTAAAATGTCAATAAACCTAGTTAGTGTCTTACACTGTACTGCAGTACAAAGAATGGCTGGGAGTCCGTCATAGATGCCCCGGATGAAAAGCGAGTGCAGGGTGGAAGGTTTTGGTTATCACTCCAAGATAGTGGACTTCCATTGGCTGCAGAAGCTACTTCGTCCACTGTGTTAAAGGGGGGGGGGNAACAACCCCTAAAACAAACCAAAAAAGAAACAACACCCCAAGGACACCCCAAAACAAGAGTTGTACTCAAGCTGTGTTCCTTCACGAGACTCATTTTTAATTTTAGCCTTTTAGCTGGGTGGTCAAGCAATGACAGCATTGCTATGCACAGAGAACCTAACCGAGCCTTAGCTAAGGACTTTCTCAGAGGAAGCCACCGCACCAAGCGCCTAAGCTGGCGGCACAAGCCAGGCGAAGCAGCACCCGTCCAATCGCTGTACCCCATTCCGCCCGGGTCCCTCCTCGCGCGGCCCTCAGCCCTGCCAGCGGGGCAGGTGTCACGAAGAGGCGTCCAATCGCGGAGATCTCCGCGCCTTCTCTTCTGATTGGCGGGTGGCAGATCCGAGGGGCGGGACTAAGCACTACGCCCTCCTTTCCGGGGGGAGCAGGTGGTGGCGGGCTCTGTACGCTGTCCCAGCGGCCCGCGCGGGGACGTGGTGCGGCGTGGGGGCGGGGTGCGGCCATGTTGTCTCCCCGGCGGAAGGAGCTCAGCGGTGTATCTTCGCTCGGCCCCGAGCAGAGCCAGCGCTCCTCTACGGCCCGCGAGCTGAGTGGCGGCCCCGCCATGGAGGAGAGCAGCGGATTCCGGCTGTCGGCCGAGTACCTGGACGAGCCGCCCAACAGCCGCGTTTTCGTGGTGCTGGGCAAGGACGCGGGCGAGGCGCTGATTCGGGAGCGCTTCGCCCCGTTCGGGGACATTCAGAACATCTGGCTACTGCGCGACAAGCGCACTAACGAGTCCCGAGGCATCGCCTTCATCAAGTTCGCCCGCAGCTCGCAGGCCTGCCGCGCCATGGAGGAGATGCACGGCCGCAGCCTGGCCCCCGACACCAAGCCTATCAAGGTACGGCCGCGCCGGGTCGGGCTGGAGCCTTCGGGCCGCAGCCTTCGGGCCGCCCTCTCAGCCCGCATCCATCTCGGCACGGCGGGAGGGCCGCAGCTCGCGGGGCGGTAGGGATGGGCCGCGCCGGGCTTCGGCCCTGCGAGCTGCCCAGGTACTGCCTTTGGCCCGGGTTCCCCTGAGGTCGTGAGAGCTGCTGCGGGCTTGGGGGAAATGCAGTGCCTGAAAACTATCCTGTTTATTTATTATCGTTTTTTTAAAACGTTCTATGCCTGTGAAATATTTAAAGGGGAGTGCATTCTAGGTGCTTTAAACAGGATTGGCATGGATAAATAAAACTGTCTTTCCACGAGTGCTTTATGTGGGTTTTGTATCTCATGCACAAGCTTTTTTTGCGTTTTTAAATCTATGGAACTTGATGGTAGATTTCAGCTTCTTGAATTGTTTTTGTGTTCCTCAGATAGTGATAAAATGTGAACGACTTTGAACACTGAAAGAAGATTCCATGCACTTTACAGTGGGGGAAAGATAAGCACTTAGCAAAGTCTTTTCTGAAGAACTTGCTGTTAGAAGTCAAGGGATCTGAGTTGTGCTCCTTATGTTCCTGCACGACCATTACAAAAACAATTCCAGAGTTCTGTGATACCAGTTGCTACTTTTGCATAAGGAGCTTATTTTGAAGGTTGTTCCTGTTCTTAGGGTTTTTTTTTTTCTTGCTTGGGTATCCTTGAGGACGCAATTTTTAGGTGTAACTTGTTTTGAAAATTAAGATATTCTCAGCTACAGGTCTGAGAAGCTATGCTTAAGTGAGTGCTATCTGCAGACTGTGGCCCAACTGAGCTGGAAACTGAAGCTGCCAATTTCCCCGTGCACCTCATTTGTTTGTTTCAGTTTGTGTACTTTTTTCATTCCTGTTAAGACTGCTATACCAGGGCTAACCAGTTGCAATAAGGCATGTGCTACTACGTCAGATGCTCTCTGTGGCACTGGCAGTGCTACTGGACCGAGCTTTAATATTCCTCACCACACTGCATTATCCCTAATGGGATCTTGTGCTGCCCTCCCTCTTGCTTGAGAAACCATTCTGGGTGTACTGTACTTGCATGTCTTCTGTTGCAGGTGCATCTGTGATAAGAGCTATTCTTTTTCTTACTAGGAAGTCTGTATAATGTGAATGAGAAATACAAATGTTTGCTTAAAAACTAACTTGGTATGTGGCTAGGACTCTTTTTCCAGTAATTAATGCTGATGTAATTTTTGTTAGGTATTTATTGCACAGTCAAGAGCTTCTGGAAGCCACCGAGATGTTGAAGATGAGGAGCTTACACGAATCTTTGTTATGATACCAAAGACCTATACAGAGGAAGACCTGCGAGAGAAGTTTAAGGTGCTGATTCACTGTTTGCTAAGGATTTTAGATTAGCTTTTTTCTTAATTTTTCAGAGGAGCTTAAATCATGGAACTTCAATGCATTTTCAAATATTGCGAATTAATACCTTTCTTAATTGTTCTAGATGTATGGAGACATTGAATATTGCAGCATTATTAAAAACAAGACTACTGGAGAAAGCAAAGGTTTGGGCTATGTGAGGTACTTAAAACCATCGCAAGCTGCCCGAGCAATTGAAGAGTGTGATCGAAGTAAGAATCTAATTGAATTCATTAAAATTGTTCTCGATAAACGCGTACCATCGTTAATATACCTTTAATTTTTACTTTTTCTGCAGGTGAATTATTCATGGTATGAACACTTCTTGAGACAAAAATAGTATTACTAACATTCACCTAATAATGTTCTTGCATCACCAGCCCCTGGAAAGAGGATCAGTGGAAAGAGTGTAGAAATTGATAGAGTTTGTCTTAAATTAGGTGTTATTCTCATTTACATTTCATACCCAGGACAACCTCATTTTTAGGTATTTATGGGAATATGTTTTTAATCAAATATATATTATATATAAAATATATAATTTTTTTGGTAATTCATAAGGATTCTGTTGTGATTACATTTAACCTAAATTTGTTCTTAGGTAATTTAAGTGTTTTTTCCTTCCTTCCTCCTCTTTCCCTCCCCCCCCCTCGTTTAATATCAGGATTAATGTATTGCAGAAACTGAGACTTTGTCCACTTTATGATCAACCATTTGTCATTTATGCCCTGGTACCAAACAGTTGTTAAGGAATTGGAATAAGTCCAGTGGAGGGCTGCTAAAGTGTATGACCTGTGAGGAGAGGGCTGAGGGACTGGGCCTGCTCAGCCAGTAGAAGAGAGGCTTTTGGAGAAATTATCAATGGTTTTCCGGTCCAACCTCCTTCACGTACTAAATATTAAACACTTTGGCACATAGCTTTAGGTTTTTTGTTATTGTTTTTTTTCTTGTGTGAGGGTTTTATTGCTCGTTTTTGTTTTTCATTAATGGAACATGCCTGGTGTATCACAAGTAGATCTGAACAATTGTTATCCCTATGCAAGAATAATCACAAAAATGAGTGATATTTATTAGCAGTTCATTTCTATTTCCTTACTGATTTGAGTTTGAAATGAAATGGTTTAGATGGCCTAAGAGTTAATACCTAAACTATTGATAAACAGAACGTAGAGCAGAACAAAACATCTATGAGTGGCTGTTACAGTTCTGTGAAAGTTCAGCTGATTGCCTCTGGAGCATCTCCAAGTCCTGCCAAATATCACAGAAGGTTGGAGGGGACTTCTGGAGTTTGTCTTGTCTGAAAGCACATCCAGACGGCTTTGAATATCGATTAGGTTATTCACAAGGACATGCCCCAGTCTTTTTAGGTACTGATGCGTGATCACCCTCAGAGTAAGTAGGCTCACTTGCACTAAATGTGTTCCAAATATGACACTTTCACAAGTTAACTTCCACTTCACTGATTATGCAACTTGCAAGAGTTACACGTTAAATGACAGCATTTGGTGTTTTTTCTGAATAAAATGTTGTTAAATGAGATACTTGGAGAATGCAGATCTATTCAGAAATATTTCAAGTATGCTGAGATGTTGCAGTATGTGTGATTGTGTGATGGTTTCTTCCAGGCTACAGGGCCATTTTGGCTGAACCGAAAAATAAGTCACCTGAATCTTTTGAACATGAATATTATAGCAATAACATGAGGCAAGAACCAAGAGGAAATGTATTTCCATTTTGTAAGTCACAGGTTTTTTTTATACTGAAAATTATTTGTAGTCTAATCACAATCTAAGGGCAGTTTGGAAGAAGGCTGTCTAAAGGGAGCCTAGTTTGACAGCTAGTAGATTGGATGTTTGAGTTAGAAATGAGTTGGGCGTTGCACTCCCGTATTCTTATGGCATGCTTTGGTCTAGTTGCCTGAACATTTCAAGACCTGCATTCATGAAATGTGCATATTACTTTTGGTGTATAATTCACTTAGATTGCTTCTAAAATTTGAATGAAAAATATTTATGAATTGAAGGCATACTTAATATAATGAATGCGATTGTTTATTTTTGTGTTGGTTCTTGAGGTGCTCAGCCAGAGTTTTGTAGTTTTGAAAAAAATGAGGCCAGAATTCAGGAGTCAGTCTCCAAACGTCTGTCAGTGGTATCACGACTTCCTTTTATCCAAGAACAGCTGTTTGCCCTCTTTGATCTGGTCCCAGGGCTGGAGTATTGTGATGTTCAGCGAGATCCTCATACTAATAATGGTAAGTAAAATTACTGAAATATTCTTTCTTCTATGAAGAGAACTATGAAGAGTTTTTTTTGATTGTACCTCAGTTCATTTGTATTGTCAAAATACCGTAGTTACAAGAAACGATGGCTTTTTCTTGCATCAGTGGTTAGTACTATCATTGCGTAAGGCCAGAAATTCAGTTCTGATTGAACCCTTGTCTACCAAAAAAAACAGGTAGTAATTATATTTAAGGCTAATAGAATCTCAGGAAGGGACATAATCAAATCCCTGAGGATCATTATTTTGGTCAAGTGAAGTTGATAGTTCTTGACATAATGGAAAGAAATAAACCTCTAGATTAGACATCTGTTTATAGGACATGAAAATGAGATTGAGTTCTCATCTTGAAATAGCTCTGTGTGTGTGTGTAAAAAGCTGACATGAGTAAATGGGATGAAATCATTCCAAAACAAAACCTCTTTTGTATTGGAAGAGCTGTGTTGGTTTCAGTTTTCTTGTTTTTCTATAGATGAAAAAAAACATGAAGGAGCACTGCGCAGTGTGAAGTGGAAATGATTCAGTTACAATGTAACTTTACAGTGTTACTGTTGGAGTAATGGTATTTTAAGACGATCCCGCTAGCTGAGAGTTAGGCTAGAAGACATGTCTGATGTTGCTGTATTACCAGCTTTTCAAATTAATTTAAACGCAGCTGGTTTGTTACTAGTTAGTTTCATAGAAGTTTATTTCACAAATATTAATGTTGCTAGTAAGGAATGTACTATGTGGTAAAGAGACTTAAGAATCTTGTAGCATCCACGACTGTCTTGTTCTTAAGATTTGCTGGAAAGCACTCGAACCAGGTGTGTTGTATTTGTAGGGTATGCTGTGATTCAGTACAGTACAGCTGCATCAGCTATATATGCCAAGTACAAGCTACATGGGTTTGAGTATCCTCCTGGAAACAGATTAACTGTCATTTTTCTGGAAGATGGAAATGATAGTTCAGAGTAAGTACCAATACATAGAAAAACTGGTAAGTTGTGTTCTGGAGAACAAAGCTATTATTATTTATTAACAATAGGGGGGAACACTGGTGTTACTAAATTAGTTTCACACTTGGCGTGTTGGTTTTTTTTCTTTTATTTTTTTGAGGTTTAGAATGAATATCTTGAATTAAGAAGAATTAATTGAAAGAAAGATTAAAATATATATTCCTAGGACACGTTAGGAAATTTGGCAAGAATCCTTAAAGGTCCCTGTAATATGTAATTTGTCTCTAATGTATTTTCCTGGCTTGGTATTAAAAGCAGATATTGCTTGCTTGATCTGTTAGCGGTGTTTGCAATGCTGTAGACAGTAGCCTTGTGAAACACACATGCAGAATAAAGCTGAGGATCTGATTCTTGCACTTGTATAAGGATTGCCAGATTTTACTTAAACCATATCTGAATGCTGGTAGAAGTGGAAGTAACCTACATGCTTTCCTGTAGTGAATGCTTTAGATCCTTTAGGAAGGAAATCGAGCTATTTGAGACAACGAAGCTGTTCTGGGATATGAAGAACAATGCTGTGCAGAGCCATGATGGGAAAATTCTCTTCAGAAGTGTTATGCCTGATTTAAACTTAAAAAAAAAAAAAATTCATTGCAAATATCCTTCTTGCAAATGTTGTCTTTTGTTCTTAAGGCCATGAAGTCATGGAGAGTATTTAAAGCATGGGCTGTGAATCTGTGTAAATGTGCAGTCACTTTTCTTATCTCCCAGCAGAATGAAGGAAAGAATACTGGAGAATGAGAGCTGGAAATGAACTTCCTGTGATAATGTTCTGACTTCTGAATTGAATCCCTGTGCTTTTCTTTCTTTTGAGAAACAAGAGAAACTTCTGCCACCTTGGCACCTTTCACATGAAGTTAAGGGTTTTGTAGAGTTAATATTTCTTTTTTGTTATAATATTGGAAAAAGCAGGGGAGTTTTGTGTCTCTATGTAGAATCGAGTATTTTCAGTGAGTTCCAGGTAGAATGTATGCTTTCAGGTTGAGTTTAGAGTGTCATGCAAGCCTCTTTAATTATGTACTTGAGTTGGCAGATTATTATTTTTTTAATCATCATGTGTGTTTAGGAAGATGTTTATTTTCCTCTTGCTGAAGTTAACTGTAATGTAGCTCTTGCTTTAAAACAATTTATTATCACTTCTTCCAGCCTCATCAGAAAAATGGCAACACAACTGGTAACAGCACACATGACCTCAGTGCTGCGAAATAATAACGCGGTTGTTCAGCAGTATAGGACACCTCCTGTAAGTTAATATGATGGATGCTGTTAATAGTTGTTGTCTTTGAATTAAGAAACTTCAAATGTGTCAGTAAAGAGCACTGCCCACTTTCTTCTGTAATAGCTTTAGATGCTACATCTTTAAGTACCACCTCTGGTTGGTTTGTGGGTGTGGGGGATGTTTTTGTTTTTTTCATTCCCTTTAAATGTCTGACCTTATTCGAATTTGTTATTCAATGTCATGAAATAAGTAAACAAATGAACTAAAATTCACATTAACTGTTAGAGCTTATCTGTGTCCTTTAGTAGGAACGAATATTCTGAATAAGTTGAAATGATAATATTTTTTTCTCCTAAAAATTGGTTTACAGTTGATTTTTTTTTTTTCTCCTGTTTCAGCAGGCATTTGGAGGAGCCTCTGGCTCACCATTACTTCAGCCCCAAACTGATGCTATGCTTCCACCACCCAAGAAAAAAGTCCCACTTGACACTTCTGTGAAGGAAAGGCTTTTCATACTTTTTCATCCTCATCCTTTACCTGTGACTATATTGGAGGATGTTTTCTGGTAAGGCTTCATATACAGATAAGTATTTTTCCTAACTGTGGGATACTTAATGTAAATGCTGAAAATAAAATCCAAAAAAATAAAGGTTGCATCAGGAGAGCTCATTCCAGGAAGAAAATGAGAAAGGATCAGTAAATAATGGCTTCTTTTGAAACAAGCACGTAATGGAATATCTGTACAGTAGGTTTATAATGAATGTAATTAGAAGTGAAACGCCTGGTCTCATAAAAATTATTTAACCAAGAACGTGGTACTTCCTGTTCTTGTAGCTTAATTCATTTGTCACTTTCTTGTACAAGATTACCATAAGGAATTGAAGTGTTTTAATAGACTTCCACAGTAATTTAAGGAGGGTAAGTTTAGGGAGTTTTTTTTCCAGGTGGGTTTTGATGGTTTGCATCTTATTGATTCTGCTCTAGCAGTCATTTCACGCTACTCTCATATGAGAAATTAAGCCTTAATTGGCAATTCTTGCCATCTTTAAATCAAATCCACAGTTCCGCTGTTCACTGGTTGTTTGTTTTCTTATTTTTGCTATTCTCTTGAAGAGTACATTTCCCTTTTCTGTTAATTGGCTTTCGCAGCAATTATCTGGAAAGCCAGAATATTTTCCAAGCCCAAGGATGAGAAATGAAATGATATGCACTTCTGTTAGAATTCTGAAAATGTACTTTTTTGTGTGCTGGATTTTCTAGTCTTCATACTTACGTAACTTGAGTATGAATGAAGTAGACTTTCACTTCAAACTTGCTAAGGAACTGCCTAGGAGTCTCTTGAGGATTTAGATTTTCTGTGAGGCTTTTGCTTTGTGAGTCACTTCAGCAAGACCTTTTCAAAGGTGAATCACAGCTGAACAAGGTCATTTAAGTGAGATGTGAATGAATTGCCTCAGATGCCTTTGCAATTGTCTGGTGTTTTTATTTGGGATGGGTGAGTTTTTTGTTTGTTTAGTATTTACTGTGTGTGACTATTTCATAGAGTAGCTTTAGTGATCCTAAAAGAATATGTAATACTTGTAGTTCTAGTGTAATATTCCTTGGAAGACATTGCATGCAGACTCCTGTGCTTATTTCCATTCTTGTGCAGAATTCTAGAGAAGGGAATGAAAACTAGGACTTCTCAAGGAGGATAACACGAGATAATACAGTATGTGTGTGAGAATATAGAATTTGCAGCTATCACATTCCATAGAGCTGTGATTAGATGATAGGTGTCAGTGCTGCAGCAAAACCTGTGAACTTGTTCTTTTGTTGCTGTTCTTTTTTTTTTTTTTTT
>JACDJE010000228.1:1051181-1064274 GCA_016647715.1 Pavo muticus | reverse complement strand
GGGGGGGGGGGATGGGGGAGGGAAGGAATCAAATGATTAGCTCTACTCTCCGGCTTTTAAATAGTTTTTTTTGTTACTAAAACTAAATCGTCACCTTACCCTCTAATTTTCCTAACACCGCTAACATCAAAAGCATAAAAATGATCGTGCAGGATTTGGAAATGCACTAGGGGTTTGGCTATTGATGAAGGTTACTGAGATAAGTAAGCAGTACTTGTCAGCCTTCTTGCTGTTACGGAAGATGTTTAAAAATAAAAATTCAGAATTTAGAAAATGCCTCTTAACACGAATCCCTGAATTGACTTGCATTTGTTTTTATTTACTTAAATCTTTCTTAAAAAACTTCAAGTTTAATGTGTACACAGAATGATTTACTGCTGTGCAAAAATATTTTAAAATAGTCATTACATGAAAGTTGGAAAATATGCCAAAATAATTTTTCAAGTAATTTTTATCAGCAGTATATTGAAGAAAAATTGCTGACTTTCACTCACTGCTCAGAATGAGGCACTTTTTTTAAAGGAGGACATATGTATGATACTTAATATTATTCTTCTGAATGTGTTAAAAGCCTTTATCACTTCTGCTATTGTAAAGCAAATAGGTATGTTGCTTTTTGATACTATTTTTGTACTTGTGTTTTTTCTACAGAACTAAATAATGACATGACCCTCGACTGACTGACTGACTGAAACGTGACTAGACATGGTTCCTGGGGACAGTGACATCTTTTTCTTTTCTTTTTTCCCTTTCTTTTGCGTTGTTACTCTGTTGATATCGTGCTTTCTGTTTTTAAGAAGTGTGGACATGCAGTTTTAAAAGAATCTAGCAGTTATGAAATTGTATACTGATGGTTGTTTGTGTAGAATCCTGTTATCTTGTATTACAGAAATAAATCTCTTGTGCTAAACTAAATTCTGCAAACATGAAAATTGCAGTGATGGGAGTCAGGTTTTTTGGACCTGGTTAACTGATAACGAATCACATTGTAACTACTCTATATTGAAGGCACTTCCAATGGTCAGAATTGCATTGAAGTAGAGCAGTAAATGAAAAGAAAGTGAAAGAACTATTTCAAAAACTACTGGTGCATTTGAGAGTATTAACTCAGAGTTGATAGAAAAGTCATACTCATGGAAGTGATTCAACTACAGTCTTGAATATTTCACTGACTTGGACCAAAAGTATTCATTATGTTCTATATGCTGTTCAGTGTAAAGGACATTTGACTATGGGTCAAGCTATCAAAGCTGCTTGTGTCTATCATTCTCTTGAGGTACTGTCATTGTTACTACAGAGAAATTATGGAGTCTGGGGATGTCTTTTTTCCCCGTCTTTCATTTCTTTTCTTAAGAAGCTTTCAATGAATACATTGTTGAAGAATTGGGTAATTGAACAACAGTTCAGTATTTCAGCAAGATGAAGAGGGTTTGTGCGTTGCTAAAGAGTAAACAAAGATGAATAAGTATTTTCAAAGATGATTGTAAATTACTAATACTTCCTGAATGCTATTTGTTGAATTGAAAAATATGTTGGTTATTAAATGTTTACAGATAAAACTGAAATTCTAACTGCATGCACACTGGTGTACAAGCACGCTCTTTGATGTACCTGCCTTCCAACTCCTCCAGTGCTGATCCCTGGATCCTCAAATGGGGATAAATAGCTGAGCATCCACAACTTCTCTGTCTCTGAGCACCTTCAGAAAGATGTCCTTCCAAAAAATCTCCACCCCACAGGCAGGTGAGAACGTAGTCCCATGACTCATGTTCTGGGAGGAATTTGGCATTTGTTTCCACATAGCTCTTTGAGCTTTAGTATCATTCTACTCTTTATAGAGTCTTTGCTGCCTTCTCAGTCCCCCTTATTCTTTCCAAGACAGCTAGTTCTTGACAAGAAACCTTTCCAGTCTTCCATATGGTGCTCCAAGCCCCTGACCTTCCCAGTCCAAATAGTCAGTGTGCAGAAGCACAGTGTCATTTAAGTGATATTTTTGTGCCTTAAGTTATGCTTTTACCTGTGGCAGATAGCCTCCTTTTCTTGTTTTCTTTGTTCTTCAAAGAGAAGGAGGAATTGATGTGTTGCTGAATATCTCCAACTGAGCCGAGGACCAAATCCTTTTTAAATCTTTCTTTGCTGTTTTACAGTATCAAAAGGCATATATCCATGAAAATAATTTTTTCCAGGCAGGGGGTTGTTTGAAGGGGGAGCATGAGGGTGTGAGAAGCAGAAGAGTTTGATACAGTATTTTTAATTGAAAAATATGCTTACTCAAATAATACAACTTTATCATTTGGTGCTTCACAGTCAGCTGTCTTGAAATACTGCCATAATAATAATGACAGAGTCCTCTAGATTAGCCTTCTAGTAGTGTAATGCGAGTGGACCTACTGTAAAATTAATGCAGTTAGATTAATATTTACCGACAGTACAAAACAGTTTCTATGCTGCATTATTTTAGAGTGTTTAGTGAGTTGTTCTCTTATGCAAGATGCAGGCATGTTAAACCTTCATTTTTTTTCTTTTTAAAATATGTGTAAAGAGTACCAGTATTTTTACCTTAGAGATGGTAGGTAAGAATGAGAGCTGTTGTTGCAATTGGTTGAGAAATTTAAAATTTAACTGACAGAAACTGAGTATTTAAAAAAAGTACCAACTAATGCTGTTTCTGAAGTTATAAGAATGTTAAAATTCAGATCAGCAAACATGAGGAACTTGCAGAAGGAAGGTTGCCTAAGAAACCTTTTTGAACTCTTCTCTATTCCCCTGGTGTGTTATGATGCAGTCCTTGATGACTCACCAGCAGCTTTTTTTCTCCAAGAGTAATTGTTTCTTTCAGCACAAAAAATTGTATCAGGGTAGTGTGGTTGAAGGAGAGCATGAGATTTCTTCTTAGTATCTTGTAGACTTTAGAACTCGTATTGTGAACAAAACTGCTTTATGGTTAAACCTGGAGAACTGGATCTCTGTGACTCTGAGATTTTGTGGCAGGTGCTACCATTTCTCTGGGGTTCCTCTGGAAAAATCCTGCTTTTTTGCTAGCTTGTTTTTCCTTTTCCTTCCTTTTGAATAAACATGGAGCTTTCTTGTGTTTCCTCAGGGGATCAGTGCTGACCAGGATGCCGTAGATCCAAAACTCCAGAATTGTCGAGCAGTATCTTTGCAGACTTAACTATGCTGTGTGTGTGCATGCAGTAAGTTCAGTATTTTTGGGAAGCATCAGTTCTGCTGTGCAAACATGACAGTCATTCTATCCTGTTGGTATAGCAGCTCTGGCATGCTGCTGAATGTGCATCACGCAGTGCATCTTTGCATCAGGAATAAGCAAGTGGTGATGTTCTGTGCCAGTGCAAAAATCTTTGCAGTATATGTGCAGAAGGTCCAATGGCTTATTTTTATTTTTTACTAACTTGAGGTAACTGTGTGATGCCACACAGGCACTGAAACTAAACTTTTCCCTTAGGTTCAGGAGACTAGCACTTTTCTACTATCTGAATAGAAAGCTTGGATATAAAATGTGGAAATGTGTTTTTCTTTGCTCAATGCAGACAAGTTGGAACAGAGTTGTGTTTGAGAGGATGTTTTGAAGCATAGCATAGTGACGCACTTGTAATTTAGGTGCACATGTAATCTCGGTGAAATAGTGGGAATCTCTGCACAGACAGTTGGGGAAAAAAAAACCTGCTTACTTATCCTCTGATAGCTCTTTTTGACGAGTCCCTGCTACATCAGGATCTGTAGTCTAACATGACGCTGAAGTTCCTATTTGTTTAGTGGATGTTAACATTCCCTAGGAGTGTAAGCGCTCTTAAAAAAATGAAGTGACAGCTGTCTGAGCTTGCCCATCCAAGATGTGAAAGAAGAATCAACTGTTCAAATGATCTGAACAGCCACTTGCCAGAGCCTTCAGCCCATAGGGAAGGAAGGAGACTCTGCAAGTTGAAGTAATGTTGCTATTTTCCTATCCTTCTCTGTTCTGTTACACTTACAACGTGTCTCTGCAATGGGAGATAAAAATCTGGGAGGTCTGTAGTCCTACTCCAGGCTGTGGGTCTCTTTTGCTTGTTTGGTCAGATCTTGTTCCAAATGGTCTTGGTCAGGTACTGGGAAGGAAGAAATTGCCCCGTTTTCAGTACTGAGACTTCAGGATGCCGTAAGAAGTAGCTGCAAGCAGACAGTATTTTTTCTTTTGGGATGTTGTTGCATCAGTCTATTAGGTGACTAACATGAAGTCATTTGTAGTGTTCTGCTAACAGTTCTTAAAATATTCTTAAAACCAGGACTGACTTATTTTCCTGAAGAGTTTAGTGTATTTTCTGAAAGTGTAGATATACTGGTCTTCTTGAGATAAATGCCAGTTTGTGTAAATACATTTTGCTATTTTGAAGTCAGCCAGCACTTCTGGTTGGATATGGTATTCGTTATTCCTTGTTTAAACTGTTTTGTAGCACTGCCACTAAGTAGCTGTCACATTGCTTTTCCAGGCCTTTTCATCAGAGGATGATAATTCTGTCTGCTGAGAGCATAAGCATTAGGTACTGGAAAAAAAAGAACTGTATAATCTATATCGCTTTTGCTGGTGGTTAGTGAATTGGCAAGAACTGCATAATTTTTTTTGTGCCGTTTTGCAGTAATAGCATGGTAATAGTGGTAAGTGGAATTTTGCATGCTTATCTGTAAATGACTTGGATTTCAGCTGTGTTCATCAGCCGTATTTTCTGCTGGCATTTAACAGAGCTTTTGATGCTTCTGAAAATGAGATAATACAGTTTCCATAAATTATGCTATATGATGACCACTAGAGATTTTGTCCATTTACTGAATCTTACCTGTATGGTCTGCAGGAGTGCCTTTTGCTTGTATAACTGTAGAAAGATACTAATTTGTTTATGTTGCCACAATGTCTACATTAAAGTATATCTGATCACTAAGTGAAACAAGGCCGTTCTCAAGAGAGCTGTGTTTTGACAGTCTGGCTGCAGTTAGTTCCCTCCACTGGGTCTCCTACCTGAGACCTTTTCCTTTGGTGGTAACAAGGTACTACTGGAGTACTTGAAGTGGGAGCAGACCCAGGGTTGCAATGCAAAGTGGAATTGGCTTTCCCTTGCTTGCTCCCTCTCTTCCTGTTAATGGTCCATTTTCTGACCGAGGGTATTCAGTCATTATTTCTGCTCTGTCTGCAGAGATACCATCTAATGTCTGCAGTGCCAGATTACTATGTCAGTATATAAGAGGAAAAAGGAAAAAGAATAACTGTGGAAATGGAAGCAGCTGAAGGGTGATAAAAGCTTGTGGTTGTGTCCAGTTTAAGAGAGTATTGCATGCTCTCAGTATACCACTTCTCTATACTTTATTTGTTAAATGCTTTGTCAGAGACCCTACAGAAGTTCCTTACGGAATGTCACATTAGAGTTGCAGTTATATTGATAGAATGTCTGCAAAACAAACTGAAGAAGAAATTATATGTGAATGGAAGGCTAACTGTACCAACTACACTGAATGGTATAGCAAAGGCACAGTCTACAAGCCTTGCTAGGTAATTCCCGCCCCTTTTCCAGCAGAGGTCACTGGTCTCCTAGATGTATCTAGCATACGTAGGATGCAACTTAAAATTGATTCTACTATTGAAATTCTCTAACTCCCTTCTAAGATAATAAACTCAAATGTAGAATTTTGTGAAGAAAGGGACTGTTTTCTGTTTTCATAGGTTGAAACACCCTCAGATGCTTCTCAGTTTCTGACAGATGATTCAAAACCCTTTTTTGGCATTCTAATTGAGAAGACAGAATCCTAGTTCAGCTTCTTCCTGTGAATTACTTTTTAAACCTTTTTTTCTTCACAGCCTCTTATTTTTGAAATACAAATAATCTTTTTTTACTTGCATGAGTTTCACGTGTGTATTTGATTATTTTAACTTGCTGTTCCAGAGGCTTGTCATACTTTTGCACAGTTAGCCTGGCATTTTAAAAACCATCGTGGAAGTAGGAAAACTTCTAGTAGACACCCAAGAACAACATATACCAAACACCTCTTTCTCTCATTTCTTAACATTTTGTCATTTTTTTAGTAGAAATTTCTCAGTAACAGAGTGAGGGAATGAGGAAGAACAAGGAAGAGAATCAGAAGACAAAATATGGGAAAAAAAAGAAGCTATATTAAAAAAAAATATATCTGGTTTTGAGGCAACAAAATGGAAAACAGTCTTAATTAAAGAGATAAAGCATGGGGGGCTTCCTAGGGAAAATCAATTCTTATATTGCGAAAAACAGGTGAATACAAAAAACAAATATTAAGATAGAAAAGATGGAGAGAACTGTTGATCTGGAAGCCAATTGCTCCCCGATCTTGAGCACAGAGATTTTGAGCCTTTTGAATGGATAACTTCATGAATATCAACCACAGAACCTTAAGTTTCTCTGCAACATGTTCAGCATTGTCTTATCCTTTCTTTTAAAATATACAGCGTGACAACTGCGCTCACTGTATGGCACACCATGTGCTTCTCATAAGCACATAATTAATATTACTGCACCGGAGTTATATTTAAAGCCATATCTGTTGTTCAAAAATATGTGCTTTCTGTTGAGCAATTCTGTCTCGGGTAACTTCTTTGTTCCTCAACTGCGTGGTGCTTCTGTTGCTTCTCCTGGTGCTGGTAGCGCAGCCAGTGGCTGTAGCTGCCATGAGCTCATTGAACAACTTATAGCACAAATTTGCATGAGGCACTTCATCCGCAGTTTGTGCTTTTGGCAGGAACAAATACAGCAAACTCAGTTTGACTTACAGAGAGGATCAGGCTTCCTAGGGCAAGCCTGGTGCTTCTCTGCACTTTAGCTTTAAAGGTGCTTGCAGACAGCTCTGGCAGCTGAAGCCGTAGAAGATGAAATGAGGCAGCTCTGTGTTGGTGATTGCAAGCTGAGAGTGATATGCTGCTCTGTGTGACACAGAACACTCCTCAGCTGTGCTCTCTGCCTGGTTAAAAATACTTTTCGGAAGCTGTGAGGAGCGGCTGCTTGGAGGGGTGGTGGCCTTCATGGCCTTGGTGCCTTAAACACCATAAATCACAGCTTTAAAATAACTTTTCAGTACTGTACGATCTATGTATCTCACAGCTCAAAAACAGCCACACCACCTATGCATGGCACTTTTGGGTTACTCTTGAATGCAAATAGCTACATGAAGGAAAAAAGGTCATATACAATTTGAATGTATTAGTGAGGACCAAAGAATTTCTCTGTAATTGTTTCGTGTAATGTGGAAGCAGGTGCTTTACACTGATGGTGGAGATGGAGAAAAAATAAACCAGACCTGAAATGCCATAAATTAATTAAGAGCATTAAGAATCTGCATGGCATAGCATAGATTGCATTTTTGCTACCGTGGGGCTGTCAAATTCTGCAAAATGCTGCTTCTACACATAGAGACTTTTTATGATTGCCTTATCAGTGAGGGAAAAAATATTAATGGAAATAATTCAATGGATGTTCTAAAGGAATGGCAAATTTTAGACCCACTCTGGCTAGCTAATAAGGTGATTAAAAAAAAAAATGGGAAAATTAAATTTGTATGTTGAATTTGAGCTTAAAAACCCAAATTGTGGGCGGTTTATTAAATAAGTATCAAGCAGAAAACCATTAAAATACATGGTGTGTAAGGAAGATAGCCTATAAAAAGCACCCTACAGTGAATTTTTTTTTTTTAAATGGTAGAATTGGAAATCTGAATACTAGCTTTTATAAGCGTGTGTTACTGTGAATGAAGGGGAACTGCTTTATTCTTGATATATAACAAGGCTTTTAGCCCAAGGAACGAACTTTCAGAACAACACGTGGTTATGGATGGGATTTTTTGAGTAGCTTGTCAGTCAAAATTGGGTGGTAAAGAGGTTGGAAGTTCTTGAGCTAACATCCATTGAGTGACACAGTGCCGAAGTACTACTGTGTAGTAGTTAGTCAGGATGTAGACTGTAAGTAACCACACTAATTGGATTACAAGTGATTGCCGTATCAATTGAATGTTTGTGATTGTTGACGATGCTGTTTTGATGTGGTTCTTCCTAATTGTTGGCTTAATTGCCCCACGACTTCTTAACGCCTCTGAAATGTTGAACAGAGGATGCAAGAACATGTTGGCATACAAACCCAGTGTTGCATCCCGACATCTTATACCGGAAGATGAATAAATCCATATGTATGATCTCAAAGTCAAATTCAGACAGCAGAAAATTCTCATTCAAAACTTATTAGATGTGGACAAGAATTAAAAAAAAAAAAAAAAAAAAAAAAAAAAAAAGTAATGTTAACAGGGAAATTTGGAACAGTGAATGAGCTAATGATTGTTTTTATGGGTGGTTTGTTTCATACTTATGTAAATTGTCTTGCAGTAAAGTAAGAGCTAAATAGTAAGGCTATTGTTATCTCTTTTAGTGATAAGCACCAGACTACTCATACTTCTTTTACCTCAATTTATTCTTGGAAGTCTGCAAATTTGAGCTTGGGCAGAAATGCATGAGTTTCACTTTGCGATTGACTTGCTAGCTCCAGCGAGGCATAATGACCCCCAGGCTTCTTGGGAGAAGCTGGTCTCCTTGGCACACCAGAAAAGGTAAGAAGCATTTATATACTGCAGCAATTTCAAGAGACCTTAGGGCAGGTTCTCAGCTCTCTTTGAGGTTCTCAGAAAGGTGGTCTAGGAATTGGTAAGCATTCAGCAGAAGACAGGAAGTAGATGGGGTGAAACTTGAAAGCAGTGCTTTAAGCTGTGACGCCACTAAGCTGCTGCAAGTGATAACCTTCCCAAGAGAATGCTTTTGGATGAACGGTCTCTTGTGGATTTGCAGACTTGCTGTGCTCTTCTCTTGTAGCGAGTTCTCTGAATCTTTAAAACAAACTTAAACAACGTAAGGTTCAGGATACATGCGCTTTGCCTGCTGACAGAGGGGAGGTAGTACCACCCGTAGGGAAGTATTCAACTACAGAGTGCAGTAACACAGGAGCAACACTTTGTTAATATGGATCATCTGCCGGGCCTTGCTAAGACTAACAGAGTTAACTGCTGACCTGATCTGCTCCGTAATTAGAGAAAGTGTTTACAAATCTTGACCGTGAGGGTAAAGAAGATATCCTGGGCATTCTTCCAACCGATCTGACAGAGTTCTGCTTTCTGAAACTGCTAATGAGTGACATTATTGGTTGTCACTTTAAGAAATCCAGCAGAATGTTAACAGAGCATATTTGTCACTCGGACATAAAAGCTCTATTTGGAAATGCAAATACGTACTGGAAATATTTTCTGAAAGTGAAATGATAAGCAACTTAACAAACAAAATTGCAAGAAAGCTGAAAGTTATTTTAAGTATCGGATCTTTGATTGTTCTCATCTTGGGCACACTAAATCCCCCTCCTAACGTCTGTTCCATATAAGGACAGCAGGAGCGGAGTGGTTATATTTAATCAGTGGAACAAAATCCAAGGCGATGGCATATGAAAGCATGTACTCTGTCTTGAACCACTGATTTTTTTCAAGTTTTAACCATGTCCACAGACTTCTAAAAGCATACACTTGTCTTAGAAATGTTTCTTACCATTTTATTATAGAACTTATATCAATTGGATACTTAATATTCTAAAGATGTCTTCTGCTGTCAATACAATTTCAGTTGTACTGCATAATGCCTACTTAATTTTATTTATGTGTATATATAGAAAGCATCAGAAATCTTCACCCATATTTTTTAACAAGTTTATACTACTTAAGTTTTGCAGTCTAAACAGTAAAAGAAATTGTATAAATTCTGCTGAACATGAGGCCTTGGCATTACTATCCATTGCTGAAATAAGGTATGAAACAAGCTCTTTTCTGAGTGGAGATAACTAGCTGTGCAGAGTACCAACCATACAGATTTTGTTTATGTGAGATGTAACCACTCCGGCTGATTTATCATATGTTTGTCTTCAAGGATTCTTGGAGTTCTGCCAAACTTGATTTCATATTTGCTTGTCAGACTTCCAGTTTCTTGTATTTAATAAGGGCATCTCTGACATGGTTCTTAGAAACTGGCTGTCTATGCAGGACTTTTACCCACTGTTAGTTTTTAAAGCATCTCTGTGTGTTTTCTGCCTTACTTTCCTATTTCTTAAACAAGAAGGAATTACTATCCCTTTATCCTCCAGGACGTCCAAGGAATTTTATTCTTATGATCTTTGCAACTGGAAAGTATTTTCAATATGTTCTATGCATGTCTGCTGTTATTACACTTCAGGGTTTCTCTCCCCATTCTTGTGTAAAGGAGAGCAAAAAGTAGTGCTGATGTGGATAGGCTGATGCATATGGATTGTCACTACTGAATAGGGCTAATCACTGGAGAACCGCTGGGAAAGCATTCTGTCAGGGGCATGGAAGAACAGACAAACAGGAAGATAAGGAACTACTCCGATCTTTCTCCCAGGACATGGGAAAAGGCAGATGTATGTTTCCATACCTAGATGTCTGTTTGTCCTTTCTTTCTCACACCTAACTGAGCAGGAAGAAAAGAATCAACGATCTGATGTTAAGGGGAGCGTTGGAACAAGGAATGTGAAGAGTGTCCTTTCTTACAGCTCTAGCAAGCAATAGGCAGGCACTGAAAATGAAATTATTGTGCTTAACAGCTAAAGCTATTGTTCATTCCTTCATGTAATCCCTGTTTAAAAACATCTGTGCCTTCAGCTCCTTAGTGCTGTGTCACAGCAAGCCAAGCAATTTAATAACACTTTATACAGCAAAGTTCTTTGTAGCTGTTGTCTTAAACCTGCTGCCTGATCATTAGCTGTGTCTCCCTCAGGTCCTGTAAAATGAAAAATGGCATGTGGTTGTTTCCTCTTGGGTTCCTACATCTCATTCATGGCTGTAAGGATCTGAAGGCAATCCCTTCTCTGTTTCACAGTTGCGATTCTCCTCACATGGATGGAATTCCATACCCCTGACTGTTCCTTTAGCTCGGTACATTTTCTTGTTCTCCATTTCCTTATGAAGAACCTTACACAGTACTCAAGTACACAAGAGATTTACACAGCAATGTAATAAGCTATTCTACTTTGTTTTCAATTGCTTTTGGAGTAATTCCTAACATTGTTTGCCTTCTCAGCTAAGGCTGAGCAGCAAGCTAATGTTTGCGGAAAGCTGTTCACAACAGCTCCCAGTGATAAAGGTTAATTTAGAGTCCATTATTATGCATGTTTAGTAAGGGCTGTTTTCATTGCTATTTACTTTAGTTTGCAGTTGTGGCCATATAATTTCTTTTGCTGTCTGTCTGCCCACTTGTTCCCTATTGTGAGGTCCTTCTACAGCTGCTCGCGTCTTCCCTTTGGCTCTTACAATGAGTAATTTTGTATCACTGGAAAATTCAGAAATTCTTGGTCTTTGGAGAAGGAATTTTAGGCTATTTAGGTGCAACACTTTTCAGTCAGAAGTGTTCTAAATAATTCAGTCCAAAGGAGGACTCGAAGATAGCCAATGATATGTTTGGTAGTTAGAATACGGGGAAGAAACCGGAGGTTTCGTCTGGTTTGTTCCTCAGAATGGAGGATGGTGGTGTCCCAAATGCATGCACCAATGCTAACAACGAGCAGCAATGGAGAAACAACACTACTGCTACCACAGGAGAAATTATCTTTGCGTAGAAAACTGTTTTACAGCCTTCTGTTAGAAGGAATGCTTCAGATAATTATGTAAGATTAAGAATTATCATTTGAGTGAAGTACTTATCTGCTTTTCTACGTGTTATTTTCTCTTTGGTTTAAGTACTGGCAAGTTAAAGAAAAAAACACAACTCTATAGGATACCCACTTAGGAGTTTCACGTTGAGATCGTTAGAGAACACAGAAGTTGCTTGAAACATGACAGCTAATTACTAAATATGCGTTTTAGTCCCTGGTTTTCTTTTTCAGGTTAGTAATGGTGAGTGGCCACTTAACTGAAACTAGTAGCGGTGGTGTTGAGTGCTGTCCTAAAGGGATAATTAAGAGCTGTCCTTTATCTCCTTGCCCTGTTATTTATTTCATATAGGAGAAAAATAAACTTCTGATATTAAGCTTTAATTATGTATGAGATTTTTACCTCATCTTTCTGTGTTTTTATACTCAGAGCCTCCCTCTGTCATCAGCTGTGACAATGATTCTTACATATATTTTTTTTTTCTTTTGGGAAGCTTCTGCTTAGTCTAAGGAGACTGGGTCGAGAGGAACTGCTCTGACTGTCCCAACTTCACTGGGAAAAGAGCCAGGACTTTGTATGATGCAGTCCTCAATATGGTCCTTTGCTGTACAGCAGTGACACTGAACCTGGGATCTCTAGTTGGAGAAATGATGAAGAAGTAAAGGCACCATCATACAGCCTGTTTATATTATGTGAAGGAATAGTCTAGGCTCAGTAGCTGGATCCTTGTCTTTCACTGTCATATTTTTTTGCTTTAAACTACTTTAATTACCACCACCATCTCCTTCTCCAGGTCTTTTGATCCCTGTTCTTGGCCACTCGTGCATCCCGTCCCATCGGGATGACCTGCGGCTCATGGCTGCAGCTGTGTGTGAGCAGCCCGGCCTCCTGCCCGCTGAGGTGCGGCGGCGGAGTCACGGCTGTCACAAGGGCTGTAACGGCGGAGGAAAAGCAAGCTAATATAAACCCAGGGAGCAACGTCTCGCGGTTTGCGAGAGCACCTGGCGCGTCTCCCCGCAGCCTCCCGTTATCAGAGGACAAAGAGCAGAGCTGGGGCGGAGCGGCAGCGCGGGGCCGGACACGGTGCTCACCGGAGCGCAGCCGCACCGGTGCGGACGGACCCCCGCCGCCGTCCCGGCCCCGTCGCTCTGACCCCTTCCCGGCGCGGGCCCCGCGCTGCTCCCCGCGTCCCGCGGCTGCCCCCGTCCTTTTACATCCCCACGCCGACCTGACCGCGGCCGCAGCCCCGATGCTCGCTGCCCGCCGCAGCCCCGTTTCGTGACTCTGCGGTTCACTCCGCGCCGTCCCCCGGCGCCTCCCATCCTCTCCAGCCGGGTCCCTCGTCCCCGCGGTAGGTGGGTGCGAGGAGGGCACCTTGGCGGCGGGCGGGGGCGGGGGG
>JACDJE010000228.1:860964-1050623 GCA_016647715.1 Pavo muticus | reverse complement strand
AAAAAAAAAAAAAAAAAAAAAAAAAAAAAGCAGGAATGGCCTGCTTAGCAGTATTCCCAATTCCTAGCAGTGCTGCAAAACCCTTGCGAGCTTTTTGAATATGCACAGGTTCTTTATAGCGCTGGTTTAGCAGTCATCTGTTTCCCAGAAGTGCTGATGCTCACAGCGATCATCTGACGTGGCTTTGCCATTGGCCTGTCATTTGGTTGTATTTTATAGCTGCTTTGGCGCGCTGCAAAAGCACGATGTTGCCGCTCTCCCCGAAGCCCGGCAATGCAGATGCGGCCAACGGTACGGCCACTAAAAGGGCTCGCGGTGCTCCTCAGGGCCAGGCGGGAGCCCAAGGTCGGGCCGAGCTGCAGCATACCTTGTGAGGGGTGAGAGCAGAGCGCCCAGTCCCAGCATGGGGCTGAGTGACATGGTCCCTTAAATAGGCTCTCAAGGAGTTGATGAAAAAGCTCTCCAGTGAAGGTGTGAGGAAATAGCTATTTCAGGAGAACAACTAACTATATCAGCTCAATTTTAATGGAACTAGTACATTTAATTGCATTCTTTACGGATTTTCTATTCTCCAGATGATTAGCTTGCAGAATGATACCAGCTTAAAGATTAACATCTCATCAAATATCTGTTGGTTTCCACACAGCATAATTGTGCTTGGTTTATATTAGCTTTCTTCTAATGACCAGCCTTTTTCTATAGCGCTGTTGATACTTTAATTAAACCTTTTTCATCTTGGTATGGATGACATGACCTTGACCTTAGAGGCTAAGCAGAAGTGGTGGTACTGGTGACAAGCTTAACAGGATATGTATTTTTATGTACATGTAATACAAGGGTTTTTCTTTCAGTTTGGTTAAAAAAGTTCACACAAGAGAAAGGCTGCTGTCTCTTTTCTCTCCAATTAAGATAAATTAAGCGATATGTACAACCTAAATGTTTATTATTTAACATACCCTAAAGAGGTTTATATTTGAAGAGGTACCTTCGGTGCTGCTGTAGTTCCTCATGCCCATGTGTTCTATCTCCTGCAGAGCTCCTGTGTGCTCCTTCACAGGGCTGGTGAGCTGCAGTGTAGAGCTGTTGTCAGCAGTGCTTCTTGTCACTGGCCCTTTGTGTTCTTTGCCCATTCATGCCCTATATATGCACATGAGCGATGCTCCAAGTTTCTATTGCTGCTTTTCTCATGTTTGTTTTGCTTCAGTTCCATGCAGGGGTAAGAAAACAGTGGTTGCACTTACAGAAAGGAGTGGTTCTTTTCAAGTGCAGCTGTAGAAGAGCCCTACTACATGCACATGTTTGTTTGGACGAATTGTTTATCCAGCTGACACCAGTGTAACTTTGCTCGCAGGTGTTAGAGGTACTGTGTGACTGAGCAGCCCCTTTGGACCTTTCTGCAAAGACACCATGGCCATGGGAAGGTAAAGCCTTGGCAGGACAGCCCCTATTCTCTTGTTCTCCTGCATGTTCCGCTGGAGATGTGGCTTCTTCCTTCTGCCCAGGTCTGAGATGAAGGTAGAGGACATTAATATTTCCAATTCATTTTCCTTCGGTTCTTCTGCACGCGTGTGCCTGCCCCTTGGTGCCTCACCTTCCTGCAGTATAGTGCCTCTAGGTTTCTTGGTGTGACAGAAGTGATTGGCTTTGCTTTTGTTTGCCCAATGCATGCAGTATTTGCATGGGTTTTCTCTATGGTGTTGTTGTTTTTGTTTGTTGATTTTTTTTTTCTTATATTTATTTAGATTTCCAAGAACTTAGGCTTCTGGTATAATGTGGCTTAGTCCCAGGAAAGCTGTATTTTTTTAGGGGATGCTGACGACCAGGCCCGTCCTCCTGTGTCCACTGGAGAATCTGCTGTCACCACTCCCAGTATGGCAAGGGGAGATAACAGGGGCTGCCAGAGGGGCGTGTGTCTGTGTTCATGTGTGTGTGCATACCTACAGCAGCATGTCCTGATGGTTTAGTTAACCCTTAAGCCATTCACATGGTATAGCAAAATATTGTCCATTTCCTCCATCTTTCCTAATGTATTTCTTTTTAAACACGGAACTATTCAAATGTTTCCCAGAGATTTTTTGGTGTGCTTGATGATAAAAAACAAAACAAAACTGGGATGCCTTCTTTTTCTTTTTTCTCCCAGTAACTAAATGCTTGCAGTTTTTGAAGCTTTTGATGATGTCTGGCATGGGAAAAGGCAGCAGTTTCTGTAGATAATTTTCATGGGAAATGTTACTCTGGGCAATTGTACTTTTAAAAGGAATTTCTCCAAGAATTTCCTCCAGGGTTGTGTTTCTTTTTTAAGCTTGGTTTTAATGAGATTTTAAAAAATCCCTCCCCCTGGAATACTAAACCAAATGCTTACTTTGGGTTTTGTTCTTTTTATTTTTTGGTTTAATTTGCAATATCAAAGTTCTGGATGTCAGAGGAGGTAGCAGCAGGTATTGTGTACAAATGAGAGTAAATATACTCAGGCCATGTGAAGGGTGTTGTGTTTTTGGCAGATTTAAGTATGTCATTGGTGATGGGGAAACTCCAACTGTGAGAAGTGTGATGGGGAGGAAGTGGTGAAATGAGGTGGCAGCTGAAGTTAGCTGAATTTGGATAAAATATTATGAAATATTAAAAATACTAAATTATAGTAGCACACATGATATGAGTGGTGTTATTTGTGTGTGTTTGCAATTAATTTTACTGCCTGCATACCTATATTTTCCAAGCTGTAAATACAAACCTACAGCTTTCAGCTGTTTCCTATAAGTCAGAATATATACATGTAGGCAGTAAGGAGCTTTCTTTGAACAGCTCTGTGTCTGTGTTCTGGTGAATGGTGTTTGTAGTACATCCCTCTTTTAGGGCTGTTCCCTTCAGAAGAGCTTTTCAATGCTGGCAGCATTGAAACTGGTCAAAGGGAGGTCAACTGAAGCGTGGAATATGGAAGATGGGAAAAGAACATGAAGGTCATGGTGCATAGGCAGTCAAACTAGTGTTCTTTAAGGAAAATTCTGGGTGGAATATACTAGTTAAAATAGTAAGGTAGGGAAAAAATGAGTAATAGAAAAATACTATTGACAACTGCTGAAACTGTTCCAGTTTAACTGGAACCATAGAACTGCAGAATGTCCTAAGTGAGAAGGGACAAGGATCATCTTGGCTCCATACAGAACCACCCAAAAGTCAAACCTTGTGTCTAAGAACACTTTCCAGATACTTATTTAACTCAAGAGACTTGGTGCTGTGACCACTGCCCAGGGACAGTATTACAGTTGTAACAGCCTAAAGATTAGACGAGCTTTTGCAGCGATTCTTTGAAATGCTTCAGTACAACAGAGAGAACAGTTGTGTTTTGAAACAAAGTTAAATAATTTCCTTATTGTTTTTTTTTTTTTTTTTCTTTTTTCTGAGTTCCTCAAAGGCGAATACATTTTAATACTAGTGGAGAGCACTTCTCTCAAAGAAAAGAATGGATACATTGGTGTATGGTAACTGCTGAGTCATGGCCTGAACCACTGATTGAGCACCTGGGGAAAGGACCTGGTCAGCCCTGGGAGCACAGGTGAAGGCAATTCATCTGTGTGACCAGAAGGGGTGGAGCCTGGCTGCACCTCTCTTAGACCTCATTTAAGGGCTGACCACCACTGGGGAAGGATGTTTGCTTGGAGATTCCTCTCCTGTGGGGTTTTCTTTGTGAGCCTAGATTTTTGGAGACAAGTGAGCACCTTTCTTTTTGTCTGTAACACTGTTCTGTCTATGCTATTGGTAATATATTCCTGTATTACCCTTCCATTGTGTTGACCTTTCTGATTGTTACGATTTACTTGAGGTGTAAGGATGGTTGCATTAATTTATCTGTATAAGATATTATCCTCTAACATGCTTTTTCTTCTAACATAAATGCTATTGTGTTGCTACGGAGTTCTTTTTGTACCATCTGCTGATTCTAGCTGAGTTAGTAAGTTATGTTTGTGCAGAATTCAAATATATTAAAATGATGTATTAGACCCTCTTTGCCAGTGCAGTCAGGCACGTACCTGGAACTGATTTGTTGTGAAAGGTACCAAATCCAAAGTGAAGGTGTGTGAGAATGATCTGTAAATTAGCTTAAAGATACTCTACCTTGGTCTGTAACATCCTTTTTCAGTTGATGAATTGAGAAGTTTTCTATTAAGTAATAAAATAAGCTCAGGTTGCCTAAAGGAAAGGTTTAATGAAACCTGCACTATGTTGTGAAGGCTACCTGCCCAGAGAGAGGAGACCTTGGCTTCATCTGCCAGCTATTGCTGACCTGATTAGTCCTGGATGAGCTAGAAAATGAAGAATCAATAGAACTTTGTTCTGTAGTTGTTGCTAACTTCACACTTTTCATAACATGTTTAGGGTGAGAGACCAAAGAGTTGCAGAAACTGGGGATGACTGCTAGTTGGCCTGAGATGTGGACTATGGAGTTTGAGCTCCCTTTAATGGCTCCTGCTGAGAGTTAAATAAGAAAGAAATAAATAATTAAAACTTGAACAGTAGGCGAGGGGGAAACAGACACAGGACATGCACATACCTCTGGCACTTAGAAGGCAGAGCTGGAGGTGGAACAGCCTGGTGTGAGGGCTAGGCCGCTAGCGAGGACTTGGGCACGTTGAGCTGCTGGGAATGAATGTCATGTTCCCCTGGGTCCCTGGTGGTGGTCTCCCCTGTACTTTGGTTTGTGGGCTTGTTTCCCAGGATGGACAAGCTAAAACAGAAGTTTGTGGCCACTCATTGCACCCCTTCTGCTTAATAAAGCAAGACTAGATTATGTGCTACTGAGTGGTGTGTTGTGTTTCTATTTTTGCAGTCTCCCCACTCTATTCCATTGTCACAAACCCAGCATGGGTGAGATAATGCTAAAAAGAATTTGGGTCGAGAGAAGTTTCTGTGAACATCTCACAGGACTGATTCCAAGCTGGTGATTCTGCTTCAGTTCCTCCTCTTGCCTTGCAATCTCTCTCCTCTGTGTGGTCATTCCTGTTTGTGCAGTGAGACCACAGGTAGGCTCTTGACCACACTCTACTATATGAGGATTTTGATGCCTGAACTACTCAGGATTGCCTGAAACAGTCACGGTCTTCTTCAGGAAAGTAACTTCTCCTTTTTCCCATCCAAAATGAAGTTGCTTGTTTTCTGGAAATTATTGGCACTGTTAGTTGAGAAACTGGGAGGAAGGAAATTTGGATAGACAGTAGCTCATCTTCTCAGTTTATGATCTTTGAGGCTTTGGCCACAAGATAAATGTTTCTTCAATTTATTTTCTCTAGTAGGAAACCTTTAGGAAAGTAGTGGGGGACTACTTATTTTCTTTATTTTTATTTCAAGTGCCGGTTTGTTGTATTGTCATCTGATGGTAGTTGAACTGGGAAAACTGGAAGGACAGGGTCACTGGTGTAGAACTACAGAAACAGTAACAAATGTACCAGATAAAAGGGCTTTCAGCTCAGAAATATGAAGCTGGAATGGTTAGGTTAGTGACAAATTCTGATTCTTTCAGAGTGAGCAGGTCAGATGGGAGGGAAGGTGATGGCTGTCAGAGGAAAGGATACCTGGTTGTAAGAAAAAAGGCTGAAAAGAAAACAGCTTGTTGAGATTTGAAAGTGGCAGTTAGTGCTAAGTCATCTTGGTGCCTCTCTGACTCCAATATGAGCATGACGTGTCCCTCTGGGAAGTAATTATGTCTCTATGTTACTTAGTTTTAATATGTTTCTGGAGAATAGAGTTGCAGAACATAGTTGCTGAAAACAGAATAGGAGTGATATGAAATGGAGCTATAGGTTATTCAGAGGGTGAGTTTGGATGTAAAGCGTCAGTGTGCCTCTGGTACTGGAACGTTAGTTATGTAGCCGCACAGATTCTGTATCTGTCATTGTAACGGTTGCTGATGCATAAAATCCTCTTCTTTTTCCCCTGCTTCTGTCTAAATGAAATTTGTCTCTCTGAGTTCACGTACACTTGACAACTGTGCTTTTTCTGTGTGTGCAACTCCTGGTAACCATAGCCAGGCAATAGCTGCCACCTGGTTTAATGATTTTGGGTGATGAAATTGCAAGCAAAAATAACCAACTCTCTGGAGGAAAACAAAAGTTCTCTAGCCTCTCCCTAACTGTGACCTGTATTTGCAGATACACTGTGGGCAACTAGTTATAAAACATATGGTGGTCCACTGAGTAGGCTTCTCTGTCACTTTTATGGTTGGCAGTGTACCTTATGCATGACACCAGTGGTCAGTTTGCTGAATATGATTCAGAGTGACATGCAATGCTAAGTCTTTAAAAAAAAAAAAAAATTGAAGTGTTTTATTCTTATTTTTAATGTTTATTTTTTAAACTAGCTGCACATTGCAGTTTGAGGAAGAAACGTATCCCTGCCCTGGTCATTGTAAGTATTGCTGCATGACTGAACTCAAAGAAAATGGCAAGGGTGGCTTTTACCTGTAATTAATACAATGCTGGCTATATATTTTGCTAAATGTGATTTCTGGATTAATAGAGTCGGCTTCAGATCAGAATATGAGGATTAGAATTAGTCAAGATGACTAACCCTCAAACCTTTCCATGTAATTCAATGTGCTTTGCGATGCCTGTGAGTTTAAGGAATTGAAGTAGTTTCAGAATTAATCTAAAATATTACAACAGTTGAAGAGGTTTAAAGCACAGTAATCCTAAACTATTTAAGCTGTGGCTGATGCCAACTAGTCTTCTGTGCTCTCTAGAAAAGGAGCAGCATCTCACAACAAGGAAGTTTTATTTCCCAGTGCCACCACAGGTGTTCAGAGATAAGTTACATGTTCTGTTTTTCTTTCTTCTGTTCTCCTTCATCTGGCTGTGGAAACCATGTTCTGTGCTCAGAAATGCTTGTGGAGGGCATGGTAAATTTGTTAATTTCATACCTTAGCATCTCTGGCAATGTTCCCATGTTGAAAGCTGGTTGAAACAAACTGCTCTTAGGCCACAGCTATCTGGAGGAATGTGTAGTTCTGTTTTCTTGACTGGCTCTTGGATAGTTTGCAGTGAAAAATATGTCATAGCTGTGTGACATTTGTTTTTTCTCTAATGTTATGTTGGATAAATCTCTTTATAGATGGAATTTAGTTTGTCAGAAAGAAATATGCAAATTAATTTTGAAACAGATGAAGCAGGAGTCTTGCCCAGTTTTTCATTTGTCTTCTAGGTTCCCAGCACTCATATGTCCCTCTCTAGCTTTTGCCTTTGGTATCGTTCTGCTTCTGCCCCTAGCAGGTTGCTCCTGACTTGTTAATACACCCCTCCCAGAAGCTGGGTCCTGAGTCCAAGGACATGGGAACATTTGTGCATCCAGGCCTGGTGATGCTCCAGGCCTTTCCTGCCCGGCCAGCCATGCATTCTGGCTTGGTGCTTGTATGAGCATCCTTGGCCCTCTCAGTAGATCCTCTGTGGAAGCCGGAGAACTGGGAGCGTGGGATTGTCAGCTCTGTAACCTGGCTTAAAGCTGGGCATTGTGTGTGGAGTGTTAGATCAAAATTGCTATACAAGCCCTACTCTTGGTGTCTGCCTGAAGAAAATAAAAACATACCAAACTGTTGAGAAGAACATCATCAGTCCCCATTTCAGTGCTGATTTACAGATCTTGTTCTGAGTTACCACAATGCAGTTGACCTGTTCAAATATATGTATTTGTTCCTTTCATACCTGCTGGTTTATGGTAATATGGAAACCTGGCTCACTCTCTAGGGAGGAAGTTACACGAAGGGTAAACAAAAGGCTTTGAAATTCAGAGTGAACATACCGAGGAAAATCAGTTATTTCCTAATGGACTTTATGCCTAATAGCAATGTAAGGTGTCATTTCTTAATAACAGTGATTGATATATATTTGCAATTTCTGTTGGTCTGGCTGTTGAGGTGGGTTATACAATTAAACAATTCCAAAGCAGATTTAAAAGCACTGGTACAACTTCTGAAAGTTTCTTGTTTAGAAGAATAAGTCTGAACAGAAATAAACATTTGTAACATGAGATACAAAAGGTAATTCAAGTAAACCTCATTCAAGTTTTTTCTTTTAAACAATCACAGTATGCTGCAAAAATTGATTTTCAGTTTTTCAGACTCCCACAGATTGCAGCACAGAAAATCAATGCTTTTTCAGCTAGTGTCAATTTTTTCCATTAAAGGGTAAATGAGGAAGCATGAGGCTTCCAGGCTTTTCTGAGTTCTGTGCATTTACCAGACAGATAATCTTTATTTATCTTTATATTTTGTGTAATGCATACTTAGTGCTTGTCATTTTATTCTCTTTGCCAACTGTAGCTTGTGTTTAAAAGTTAAAGCATGATGGAATTGTGGTGGGTTTTTAAAACCTTTGTTCCAGCACCTCAGCCTAGGAGGGTGAATGTTTCACTTGAACCATGACCGAACCAAATATATTTAATTTGTATTGTAGTATTTGTTCTTTAATGAACTTCTAGATATCCTTATAAGCATATTTTTGAGAATACCTTTGGTCTGTATTAGAGAACATATTTTTTTCTTATCTGTAGCAAATGTGCACTTTGGAATGCATGGAAACTTTGTTTCCATACATTTATCGAGAGTAGCAAGGAATGGCATGATCAAAGGTAATATGACAAGTTAAAAGTGAAAGACAGCAAATGTCAGCATTTAGAGTTTGCTCATTATTTCTGTTTTGCTAATAAGGGCGTGTACACACATAAGCAGAGCACACGAGCTAACAGTGCTTGCTCTGCAAGATGCAGGTAGAGAAATAATATACATTAAGTCAACAGTGCTCCATTCTGGGAGGAGGTGGATCTTGCAAGTAGTGATACTAATAATGTCTTTTGGTGAAGTTTTTCCCGTGTTTGTTTTCAACGCTGCTGCAAAGTTTTCCTTAGCATAAAAAATAAAATTACTTTTTAGCAATGGCTGACAGGGACTGTGTGGAATGAAGTTTTACCCTAAGTCTAAAAAAATACCATAAATATGGATAGCCTTTTTTTTCCCTGCTATGTGGCGATCAACTGAACTTATCCAGCAAACTGGTTTTGTTTTTAGGAATGCAGTGCCAGAAAAAGTAAGCATTTTCCACTTTGGGACATGTCTGATGGCAGTGGATAATTTAGAATGAGTTTATAAACCCACTTTTTTTGCTCAGGTGCAGTACAGGAGTGGGCTAGACAGCAAAGCAGCACCCGGTCAGGACAGTAGCTCTAATTATGTGCCCTTGTCTACAAGTATCTGTGGTTGTATACTTTGGTTAGCAATCCTGCAGCAAGTTGAGCAACTTTTTTCAATATTTTTCATTATAATTAACATTTTACATGCTTTAATACATTTAGTACCATGTTCCAGTACTTTATATACACACAAGCAGATTTTTATGTCTTTGTTATTAAGCAGTCTAGCTATAATGGACAGTCAGTCTTAAAGGAAACTGCTTAAAGGAAAAAGTAAATGCCAGAAAATCAAAATTAAGGAAACCATTTTCAGTGCTATTACTAGATTTGAGAGAGAATATGGCATTTTGCAAGTGGTTTCAAAGACTAAGACATGGAGGTTCAAAATGAATGAACAACAGACTTCAAATTCATACCAGTAATTTGGCACAAGTTACCCATTATCTTGCTGAGGTTCTGGTTGGAGTTGTGTGGGACTGAAGACCAAGGCACTTCTTTTAAGAAGGGCTGTAAGGAGGACCCGGGGAACTACAGGCCTGTTAGCCTGACCTCGGTGCCAGGGAAGGTTATGGAACAGATTGTCTTGAGGGAGATCATGCGGCAAGTGCGGGACAACCGGGGGATCAGGCCTAGCCAGCATGGGTTCACGAAGGGCAGGTCCTGCTTGACCAACCTGATCTCCTTCTATGATCTAGTGACCCGCCTGGTGGATGAGGGAAAGGCTGTTGATGTAGTCTACCTAGACTTCAGCAAAGCCTTTGACACTGTCTCCCACACTATTCTCCTGCAGAAGCTGGCAGTCCGTGGCTTGGACAGGTACACTCTTGGCTGGGTAAGGAACTGGCTGGAGGGCCGGGCCCAGAGAGTGGTGGTCAATGGAGCTAAATCCAGCTGGCGACCGGTCACGAGTGGTGTTCCCCAGGGGTCGGTGCTGGGGCCTGTCCTCTTCAATATCTTTATTGATGACCTGGATGAGGGCATTGAGTGCACCCTCAGTAAGTTTGCAGATGACACCAAGTTGGCTGGAAGTGTCGATCTGCCTGGGGGTAGCGAGGCCCTACAGAGGGATCTGGACAGGCTGGATAGCTGGGCTGAAGCCAATGGGATGAGGTTTAATAAGACCAAATGTCGGGTCCTACACTTTGGCCACAGCAACCCCAAGCAACGCTACAGGCTTGGGGCGGAGTGGCTAGAAGACTGTGTAGAGGAAATGGACCTGGGGGTGTTGGTTGACGCTCGGCTGAACATGAGCCAGCAGTGTGCCTGGGTGGCCAAGAAGGCCAATGGCATCCTGGCTTGTATCAGAAGTAGTGTGACCAGCAGGAGCAGGGAAGTAATTGTCCCCCTGTACTCAGCTCTGGTGAGGCCGCACCTTGAGTACTGTGTCCAGTTCTGGGCCCCTCACTGCAAGAAAGACATTGAGGCCCTGGAACGTGTTCAAAGAAGGGCAACAAAGCTGGTGAGGGGTCTGGAGCACAGGCCTTATGAGGAGCGGCTGAGGGAGCTGGGATTGTTCAGTCTGGAGAAGAGGAGGCTCAGGGGAGACCTTATTGCTCTCTATAACTACCTGAAGGGAGGTTGTAGTGAGCTGGGGGTCGGCCTCTTCTCTCGTGTAACTGGTGATAGGACTAGAGGGAATGGTTTCAAGCTGTGCCAGGGAAGATTCAGGCTGGATATTAGGAAATACTACTTCTCTGAAAGAGTGGTCAGGCACTGGAATGGGCTGCCCAGGGAGGTGGTGGAGTCACCGACCCTGGAGGTGTTCAAGGAACGTTTGGATGCTGTGATGAGGGATATGGTTTAGCGAGAACCATTGGTGATAGGTGGATGGTTGGACTAGATGATCTTATAGGTTCTTTCCAACCTTACTGTTTCTGTGATTCTTTTCTGTAGGGTGTTCAAAATAAAGAGTAAGAGCAAGTTAAGGGAAATAAATTTCCTAATTCTTCCATATATATGGGTGAAGGCCTGCTTGGTAAGATGGAATTAGTCTTCAGAATGTTCCTTAAGTCAAAGAAAATAAGGATGAATGTGAGTTTTTACTTTCCAGAACAGAGCAATATCCATTTTGAT
Source organism: Pavo muticus (assembly GCA_016647715.1). Taxonomy (NCBI): domain Eukaryota; kingdom Metazoa; phylum Chordata; class Aves; order Galliformes; family Phasianidae; genus Pavo; species Pavo muticus. The sequence continues at coordinate 1,039,379 of JACDJE010000228.1, read as the reverse complement.
ATCTAAAATGTGGTGTATTGTTTTTTTTTTTTAATTCCTCTTTTTTCTTAATCTGCATTTCAGAATGTTGCTAGCTGGGAAACTGTCCCAAAACACTTGTTTGTCAGGTGTTTCTATGTAGTTCGAACACAACCCTGCAAGTCCTTTTTTCTTTTTTAGACTGTTTGGTAGACTCTGGAGAATTATTTTATTATTTTCTGATGTTGACTAATTTTGGAACAGGTATTGCATACAGCAGGGGAGTTTCTCTTCTGTATAAATGGCTTTGGGCATCTTGGCTGAGGTTTCTGATACATGCTTGGAAACATGCTGACTTATGAGCTATTGTCAAAGTCTAGGGAGTGGAGCAAAACTAAAATGAGTTACTTAAAAAGAATCACTCTTGTCATTGCAGTTGGAGTGATTTCTCTACAGGATGAAAATTCTGTAACAGAACTTGAAAATTGATATTGAGATCAAATTAATTGGAAGATAAACAAAGTATTTTATGATGTTGGGATATTAAATTGTCCTAAAGTGCTCTATAAAAAAGAGTCTAAATGTTCATTCTGTGGAAGTATGCAGATTCGTAAAGAGTTTCAACTGAAAAGCTCTGAATAAGTCTCGCTTTTGAGTAAGATTCAGGTACTTCTCTGCAATTGAGTTCTCTGATTCAACTTCCAAATGCGTATTTATTTGTAAAAGTGCAAGTATTATGGCTGGCATAATATGTAATAATTTTTAGTGATAACACTGAAGTTTAAATACATATTCCACAGTATATTTTCACTGTCTAAATGATAGAACACTCAGAATCAAGGTAGTCTGGCAGTTTTATTCTTGTGAATTTATAAGTGCGATGTTGCTCACAACTTGTGGTAACGAGGAGCAGAAAGAAAATTTTAGCTTTATTTCTATTTTTCCGTACCTTTTATGGTTTTTATGCCAGAAGTACTAAAAATGCTCCTACATTACTTTTGTATGTAGTACTTTTTTCAGGAGTATTCTCATGCCTTGATGTTTATGTCAGATTATCAAGTTCTCAGTAACTAAGAAATCAGTAGACAGAATTACGAGAGACTTAAAAACATGATGCTGTACTTTAGACTGGGTTGTAAACTCTAGAAGTTCAGGAAGGGCTGAATTGTGTTAAAATTTCAGGTGCAAAATGTTCAGTTCTTCACTGTCAGCAAAATGTGAAGTAAAAAGCTCTATCCCATGTGCTACAGCTGAAGCAGAAAAATCTGTCGTATTTTGGCATAAATATATGCCATTCCTCTGAAATAGGGAAGAGGATGCTTGTATTTTGACCACCAGTTTTACTCATACAAATATAACATTACAAACTGTCTGTATTTTGTTGAACCTCACTGTGGAAAAGGTACATTTTTCAACATCCCACGTATAAGTAGGAAGCCCTCAGACTGAGGGTGATGCTTCCTGATGTGTCAAGGTCAGTGAATAAGGAGAAGAGAAACAAGGAGGAATGCATACTGAACATGCTTTGATCAGAGGAAGTGATGGCAGTGTGTCTTTTTAGCTCTGTCCAGGATCTCAGAGGAAGTCTTGCAGTGATTATTACCAGCAGAGGTGGAGGTGTCACTAGGATCCTGGCAGGTGAAGAAGTCTGATGTAAACATGAAAGAATGCTTAGTGTCCCTTCCTCTTCTTCAGGCTGAGATTCTGTCCTAGAATTGCAAGTTTGTGTGGTGCTCCATCTTCCTGAGAAATCACGACAGTAGTAATTGAAACAACCAGATTTATGATCAGCTGTTTACTGCTGGAGGTCTTTTTGTTGTCCTAAACCCAGTGTAGTTTAGATCACTCTTTAATCTAAGTAATAGGTACCATATATACTTCTTCTCTTGACTGTAAGTCAGTACAGACTGCCCACAGAACGCTGTTCACTTAGTGTATTTCATTAAATTTCAGCTTATAGTGTCATATGAAAACAAGGCATTTAAAATTATTTGCTATTTTATGCTGCATTTTAATTTTCATTGTTTTTACTTGGAGAGATGCGTCTTCCTGCATCTAAGTATAGTACCAAGTCTTTTAAGTGCTTTGTTTCAAGTGGAAATAAGTGTGGATGCCCAAGTGTAGCACAAGTCTGTAATTCTGAAATGCTCATGCACTTTCCCCTTCGATTCTCGCTGGAGCAGAGGAAGGGCTGTGTGTGCTGTTTTGCTTTGCTTTGTTTTTTTCTCTTCATAATATCAAATAGTACAAGGAATTTAGTGGTTGGGCACTGGAACAGGCTGCCCAGGGATCTGGTGGAGTCGCTGTCCCTAGGGGGTGTTCAAGAGATGTGTAGGTGCAGTGCTTAGAGACACAGGTTGGAAAAGACCTCTAAGATCATCCAATCCAACTGCCCACCTACCACCAATATTTCTCCACTAAATCATGTCCCTATGTGATTGCAACAACTTAGGGATTTCTGTATACATATGAAGGCTATAAAATATGCATAATTTTTATTTATGCATTGATACACTTCATATATGTATACATGTGCACATGCCACACATAGACACACACATGTAAAGGTGCTTAAATATAATAAGTAAATAAGGACCACACACACACCAGAAGAACCAACCAATGGATTTATGAATCAAAGTTTTATTTTGAGGCAGACTTAGAGATTTTCACACAGGAACAGTGAGAGCGGGCCATGGAGTACTCCTCACCCATGGCTGTGAGGCTGAGTGGCTGGCAACAGGTATGTGCTGTGGTCTGGTCATGTCCCTGTCCCAGCATCCACCTCTAGAAGACAAAGAAGCACCAGCCACCACCAGTTGTGTCAGGTGGTGTGACTGGGACTTCATTTTCCAGTTGGTGGAAAGATAAAATCTGACTGGGAGTCATGAGACTGTCCCTCTTTTTGCCTGCCTTCTCTCTGTGTGCTTGCTGGCTGTCTCGCCTACAGCATTAGAGTAAGGCCTTCCGTGCTTGGATGCGTGCTCTCTCATTTGATTTATTAGCTTCAATCCCAATTAACTTGTGTTTTCACTGTTACAATTAGTCAACTAATTTTGTTTTCCTACTCAGATCGTTGCCACTGTTTTTTTTTTTTCCCTTTAATCCTCTTCCCCCCCAACTTTTGGGCCTTTGGGCTTGAGGGTCTGCTGTCACAGACACAGATCTAGAGATAAAACCGTGTCAGGCTGTTATCACTTCATGTCCCCTCACCGCCCTATTTTGTCCCATTCCATCTCCCTACAGCCTCCTTATGGTGGCAGAGACCAGGGAGAGAGCGGCGGAGCTCAGCATGTGTGTGGACAAATCTATGTTGCATCTGGACACGAGGGAGCAATTCAGGTGTTTAGCACAATTACCCAGTGCCGCTTTGGCTATCTTATGTCCTGATATCCTATGAGTGTGCATGAGACTGGTAGATAGGACACTGGGCTCTCGATCAGTGAGGTAAGATGCACTAGGGCATGAATGTCCAACCTTTTGGATCTCCTGGGCCACAGTGAACAGAAATTGTCTAAGGCTGCATCTATGTATGAGGCATTGCTTTAGAGCAACCTTATTATTTCCATGAAAACTATAACTGATACAAAGAGCACAATAACACTATTTGATAGAGCAAATTCTCAGCTACAGAACACTATTTCGACACAGTGCCTGTGATCTTTGTGGTCTTCTCCAACCTTAATGATTCTATGAATGTTTTAACTCCACAGTTACTCACATAGGTCCTCAGAAAAAATACTCTGTCAACAGTAGTAATTGTAAGGACAATTCTTATTTTAATTTTATTGTTATTTATCTCCTGCTGTTCACTGCTGTTACTTGTGAATGTGTAATAATTCATAATGGAGAAATATGACTACTGTTTTCTCTTCCTCTAGGCTTAAGTAAGAATAATGCCTTTTTGTATCTGTTTATACTGTGTTTGTTGAAGCACCATGAAGAAATTGAAAATGCCTCTGAGTGTGTTTTATGAAAGATGAAAGCCACTGAGTGAAAATGGCAGGATGTCACTGACCATGTTGGTGTAGTCAGTGCTACTGGCAGCATTTCAGGATGCAGAATACCTCAACAGACAGTTATCTGCAACGTGGGCTTCTCAACCTGGCCTTAGTGAAGTGTTATCAATGGTAAAATCTACTTGCTTTCTTTGGACTGTGAAGATTGACTGAAAAGGTAAAACACTGTTGTAAGAAACAACCAGCTGTTCTGAAGTAAAGGTCAGGAAAGCTTTGGCCAAAAGTGGTTGCAAATGCTTGCAAATCTAGCCAAACAAAGACTTTACTGGAGCTCCCCATTTACTTGCGTCTAAGTAAGTCCATCAGAAATCATTAAACTTATATGTCTTGTTTAGTGGGAGCTATTCTCAGGCTTTGGGAACTGGAATGATCCATGGGGGGAAAAAAAAAACTGAGTTCCAGTGAAGGCAGCTTCCTCAGGGAAGTACTGCTAGTGGTTCTGGGAGTGTTTTTCCTTCCCTTGTGTGGAAGTTGAGCACACAGTTACTGCAGCATGTTTGGACTGGGAGCCCTGTGTCTTTAGCTGGACTACTTTAAAAAAAAAAAAAAAGAAAAGAAAAAAAGTTGCTCTTTTGTACCTTTGCTAGTTAATTCAGATTAAATTTAGTGAAAGTATCCATTAAAGCAAAAAACAAAAAAATGAAGAAAATCTTAAGTAGTAGAAATCTCACTTGATTAATTTTCAGTGAAATGCTCACACTGGTATGTCTTGATGTTGAAACAGACTTCTCCCCCAAGTTACTTGAAATTTCTCCTTTCTTCCTTCTTTTTGTCTCTGAACTAAAAAAAAAATCCAGTGTTGATACAGCCAACGTAGGTTCTTTTTTCCATTAAGGGTTTGAGGTTTATGAAACATGTCAATAAACATGCCTGAGTGAAATCCTGCCTGTTCCTAAAATATAAGGCAGACTTTTCTAGGTATGAAAAGCCATCCCAGCATATGGTGTGTTTCTTTTAAGATGCAAAATATTCATATATTGAGATGAACCTTCTGGAGGAACTTTGAAGCAATAGCTGCTGCTCCCAAAGCTTCTGCCTATATTTCTTTCAACAGAAACTGTCTTTCTGAAAAGATTTCTTCCTAATCTCCAAAAGACGTTAATAGTGCCCTGCCAAACTGTTGTTGACAATCTATTTCTTGTAGGATGCTGTTGTATATAAATAGGTTATAATTTACTTTTTCTAGCCATGAGAAACATTCAGATTTGTACTCAGTTTGAATCTAGAGCAGCATTGATATTTCTGGCGTAGTAGTTGTTGTAGTTCTCTGACAACTGCATTGTACATATTAACTTACATGGCTGTGGTTGTGAAATAGGTTGGGTGTTATACATGACTGATGTGTTATTGCACACAGGGCTGCCTCACCTGGTTTTTCAGTGCCTCATTTGCTATAGCTCTGACCTGTGTTCAGTGTCACTGTGCTAGGGTGACCTTCACAGGAAAAAACGCCTTGTTTGTTCAGCATCCCAAAAGACAATTAGGAGTGGTTGCCTGAGCAACATAACATCCTTGTCAGAAAGCACAGGGGTTGCCGTGATGCCAGTTGGAACCCCTCAGCAGAAGTGGCACGCTTCCATGCTCAGAACAGTGGAGCATCGAAGGAATGTTATTGCTTCCCATTTGGTTTTTATCTTGGCTTTGGTTCTTCTCTGCTGAAGTAGTGGAAAAAAAGCAAAGGCATGGGGTAAACAGATGAGTGGGGAAAAAAAACAAGGAGTCCTCTGGGGAGGAAGAGGATGCTCTGCATTGTGGATGCAGGAGGAAGACAGAGGAAGACAGTGGAAGACATCAGAGTACAGAAAACCACTCAGAGAAAGAATGAGGAAAGCATTGGAAATGCTGAAAGAGTGATATAGGTGGATTAAAAAAAGGGAAGCATTTTTTTCCAAACATCCTGGAACTATTCTGCTAAAACTGCATTGCTTTGTGAGAAGTAGGGTTTTTTTTTTCTTTGGGGAAAAATCTGTTTGAGTTTTCTTTCTATTATTAAAAAGAAATCAACAGACCTGTGCTATTTTGATACTTGGCTTTGTTTCCCTAATATAAAAACTGTGGAGGATTCCTTCTGGGTGCAGGTGGCTTATCAGCCTGGTGCGGTTAAGGCATGCTTGTATTTTGTAGCCAACAGCACACAGGGGAGCAATATGGCTGGTACCACATCTGTCTGCCTTTTTTCTTCCTAGCTTGAGCTAAGAGCTACCTGCTCACAGCCAGGATAGCTGCGGGCAGGCCCTGGCCTCTGGCCAGGCAAAGCGATCACGTCTCTACACTTGGAGTGCGATGCTGTGGCTGCGTCATAGCTATTCACCCATCTTATTTTCCTGGTTTTATACCCACGAAGCCTGTGACCTCTTGAGTAGCTTCTGTTCTGTTTGAAGTATTTGCCCCATCTGTTGTTAGCATTTGAGCTTTTAAATAAATTTTGAGCAATTTGGAGTTTTCTCTAGCTGGTAAAGAATTATACAGCGTCTAAGTCTTTTAAAATAAAAGGTAAGCCTAGAGAAAAGAAGAACAGAAGAAGGATTAAATAGGGAATAACAAGTGTCTCCTTTTGGTGTTTTCCTGAGAAAGGTGCGTGCATCTTTTTTGTTTGCTGCCCAAGGTGTTACTGAGAGTAACTTTGTTCAGCCATGTTCAGGTCTTGCAGAAAGACACTCCCTGCCAGTCCAGTACTGGCTGTGTTCTCTTTTAACTGCTTTTCCACTGTGTAATTTCGTTACAGATGACGTCATCCTTAAGGCTTTTTGCTACTGTAGTATGGTTTGATGTGATCAACAAAACCTATTACATTGATGTGTGTCTTAATGTATTAAAATCTAATTTTTGCTGGTTGTTTGTCGTGCTCTGCTCTGTCAGCTACTTTCAGTGTGGCTGCTATAGCAAATGCAATTACTTTGGAGGTTTCGTATATGTGGAAATGGGTTTAGAAATTGGAGAGCACTGGCTTAAAAGTGATGGGGCTCTAATGCTAGCTACACTGAAATCTTTTCTGTTCTCATGATGCTTAATAGTGGATAAAAATTTATTTGATACTTTTATGTGGTCCTCTTCAGTTCATGCCCTGTTTATTTTTATGATTTGAGTACTGTCTGATCATGTTATTGCATGATGTTTTGATACCAAGGTGAAGTTTTGTTTGCCTATTCAGCTTCTTATAGGACATCAATTATTGCAGTAACAGAACATACAGAGTCTGATAGTTAAACATGCTTGTACAGCTTGCCCTGTCCTGATCTCTAAACTTAGTCTTTAGAGTACCCCACCTGAAAAATGTGACTTCTTTTTGTGGATTTGGAATTTGATTTCCTTTCCCTTTCTGCTGACATGTTTGAACACAAAGTAATGGCAGTAGTCGCTAAGTATATAAACCAGTCACCCCACTGCACGCGTTAGGGCAGATTTCTCCCAAGGGCTTTGTGTGGCCAGCTTTCTACCCAGGCTGTCAGACTATCTGCTGCTGGGAATTGTTGTTTTATTTGGATTCCAGGTCTAAATACCTGTAGGAGGCTAGTGTTAGGATCATTTATTTATTGCTTACTTTAATCTCTAAATGCAACTAACTAAAATGAAAAGATGTACATCTGAATATACTGTCCTCAGGAAAAAAAACAGTGTCTTCTGTTACACAGAAACATTTATACATCTTTACAGATAACTTTCTTCCTATCATTGCTTTTGTGTTATAAACAGTAAGCAGAGAGGCCCAGCTTAGTTTACCCGATGTTTAGGTAATAGAATAAATTTTACTGAAGTGTTTTTTCTTTCTGCCTTAGAGTTAAAGAATCTTTTCTCTGGTATTTATATACAAAGATTCATAACCTTTATTCATTTTAAATGGAAGGGAAAAAGAAACTGTGTTTTTTCATACAACAACTGTTTACGTTATCCTTTGCAAAACTGTTTATTTCACAGGCTGTTCCATAAATTCTATGTGTACCCAGATTTTCAGATTTTCTCCTTTTTTTAAACAATACATTCATTATAATATTCAAAGTAGTTCTAATCTCCTTTTTAAAAAAAAAAAAAAAAGACCATTCTATATTTGTTCAACTTTTTTTCTCTTCCACTAATTTCCTTCACTTGCAGCCTGATTAATTCCTAGATTCGTTTCTTCTAATCATGTATTTCCCAGGAGATTTCCATGTGTTATTATTTTTATTAGATGAAAATAGGATTCCTGAAATATTTTCTGAGTGTCTGCTATTAATGTAATTGGGAAGGGACTCTCCTGGCTGTTCCTTTTATTTATTTGCTTGTATCCCCAATTGGAGTGTATTGTCATATCATTATGCAAGTCAAGTGGTTTGGTGAATCACTGTGATGTTAGTCAGATTAGAGTCACAACCTCCCTGTCTTGCTTAATTCTTCAAAGGTATATGGTCATTGGTAATGACTCATTTCTGACTGTTATATTCTTACTATTTCTTAAAATTTTGTTACTGTGGCATATGTAGAACACATACAGAACAAAATAAGATGAGTTATATTTTATATTTACCCACATGCAGGTCGTAAGCGAGGGGTGATATCTGAGTTCCAGTTACAGACTTCTTGTGTGCAGTGTGGTCCAGGATCTGCTTCTAGCACTGATACTTCCAGAAGTTTTTTTAATAACTATATAATGAATTTTGATGTCAGAAGAAGAGCACGATTCTGCTCTTTCGTATAAATCAGTATTCTTGGGAGCACAGGAAGAGATGATAGGTGCTTTATTTGGTCTGCTGCATGACACAAGATAAACCTTTACTTATAATTCCTGCAGCAAGTCCATGATGTCTATTGGAACTGCACTGTATTTTTTTTTAGCAGTAATTCTGCTCTTCACTCCTACCAACTTCATTTAAAAACATAATACTATGGAAGGAGAAGAAACCCCCAGAGTTATTGGTTCCTACTTACAGTGTCACATGCAATTTTGTAGTGGACGTTAAGTCCAGAAAGTCTGCACAATCCCCTGCTCTGGCCAGAAGTTAGAAGCGTGCCCAGCATCATAAGTCCTATTGCATCAAAATCCCAGAAATAATAATAAAAAAAAACAATATGCAGTATGCTACCAAGAGAACAAGACTCTTTATTGTCTTGAGGTACCACAGTGAGTTGGATGTGTTGGGATATCCCCAGTGAAGTGCTTGTACTCGCCTGTCATGTGCCCTGCTGTAGTTGTAGAAGTTGTCTTAGTAACTGTGTTAGTTCCAAGAGAAAGGTCACAGTGGTTTTAATATACAAACTCATATTAAATATAGTGTTGTTTGAGTTGCTTATTTTATGTTGTCTAATAAGTGTAGGATTGGTTTTCATCACGTGTTTTTTTTTTTTTTGAACTGAAGAAATGAAAGTTTGCAGAGCCCACTGAGAATGAGCAGCATGAGTAGGTGGAAAGGCAGAGAACAGGATGGGCAGCTCTGCTGCTTCTTGGTTTCTGTTGATACACATCTGAGCTGGGATCTCCAGGGTGGTGATGGGAGGTCAGCTGAGATGCAGCCAGCACTGAATCTCATACATATCATCTTTAGTGGTCTAAGGTAGGGTTTCTTTGCTTAACTGAAGATTATATTCCAAAACATACCATGCTGTTAATTTTTGTGGCATTATTTTATGATACAAAGGAGTAATAACAGATTTTGTCATAATTCTAAGCCATGTATTTTCAGGAATTAATAAGCAAAGTTATGTTCAAATAGGAAGAAAACAGTGGGAGGATTATATGTATTAAAAAAATCTCTTTAAATAATTGTTTTAAAGATTTGACTGTGGATTCTCACGCTACTCAAAATCAGATCAGCTGCAGATATTTTATTTTTAGAGTATTAGTTTTATTGATACATTAATAAGATTTGTGTATTAAAAAATACGTGTTTCGACTGGTATGCCACAGGCAAATTTTGCTGATGGAGAAATGATATTTTTTTAATTGAAAATGGAAATGTTTCCTTCTGAATTCAGAATTACAAATGATGGTAAATGCAACAAGGTCTATCAGCAGATAAAAGCATGGCATGAAGAACAGTAATTATCTATACTAAGGAAAAACTGTTTCTTAAGAGATTTATAATATTCTGCTTTTTATTCTGATACATGCATGCTTTTGACTAAAATGCTTTCAATATAGCAATGGGCTCATAATTTTAGCTTTTTTTTTCTTTTGCTGTTGCAATTTGTGTGACAAACTTCAGGGTGCTCTTTTATAAATTATTTGTACTCTGCCTTAGTCTGGAACACATTATTTCATGTGGTATCAACGAGCCAGTTCATATCATTGCTAGGGGGTGAAGAAGCTGTAAGGAAACATCTGGTTGCCCAGCTGTACTGCTCCTAGCAGGGATGGATATATACCACCACATGAGACACTGCGCTGCTCCTAGGTTACTGGGAATTGGTTTTGTCCCACTGTTTTTTAGGTTGATGTATTTGGCCATTATGTGTTGTCTGTCAGTGGTTCCAGGAAGTGCACTGTAGCACTATCATCTTCAAGAGTGTATCAGCTTCTTTCAAAGAACTATTATTTAATGACACTGTTTTCTTCTTGAATGCATCACTTGCAAAGCAAACCCATCCTTAGGAATGGATCTGTTCATTGTGTGGGGTAGATCGCAGTGATAAAAGCATTTGTTTTCAGAACAGGTTTTCAGGAAATGCTGGCATTTCTATTGGTGCTGGTTTATTCCAGGAGAGCAGTCTTGTTCCTGTTGTCCTATGCCTACTACAGTCTTTGGCTGCACTTTAAAAGGACAATGTGTACCAATGCTGTGTGGTTGGGTTTTTTGTTTGTTTGCTTGGTTTTTTTTTTTTGAGCCGCCTCAACCTTTCTGTTCTAAAGTATTCATTAAATCATCTCAGCCAGAATGGTGATTTTAATAGTAATTCTTATATTTGGTGCTGCAAAATATTTGAACAAAAGCATTTATGTAATCACTGGTTCTTGAAGTCTTTAAGCCCACCGGGTGAGTGAATAGTCCAAGTCTAAAATATTGATTTTTCAGGATATTCAAATTAGAATAATTATTGTTGTAATTTTTGTGTGCACCTAGGATGCTGCAGAACATTTCTTGCATTGTGTGGGAGTGTGGACAGTGAGTCACAGGCTCTTCTCTCTTAACTGGCTTGTAGCAGGGAGGGTAAGGCGAACCTGCATTCCTCAGTTCTGCTGCTCCCCAGGGGCTTTCAGGCAAGAATGTGGCAGTTGTCAAAGTAGATTTTGTGATGGGAAAGCTGTTACTGATGCCATTGCTAACGCCCGTACATTTTTGGACATGCTAGGCTGCTAACTGGTGCTAGTCAAGAGTGATGTTTGCTGCTAGTCTGGTTTTAAACTGGATCCTAGGACTCTTGCTGAGCTTTGAGTTACAGCTCTGGTATTTGGCATGGGCATGCAAGCTTTGCTGGATAGGAGATTACTACAATTCTTTGTATCAATAAAATGATATATATTAGATTAAGCCCAAGAAATATTTAAGCATAGTAAAACGTGCAGGTTTATGAGCTGTTACGAAACATTGCTCATTCCTCTAATTTCTGCCTCTTATTTCTCTTTTCTAAACATAAGAATAAAAAGAAAAGTTTTTTTTTTTTGGTGTCATGTCCTGCCTGTGAAGGGAGGGATTGTTGACCAGATTTGCACCCCCCCCCCCAGTTAGAATAAGGTGAAACTGGCACCTAAGGTCCAAACACAGTTACCAATTTTAATGAGAATTTGTACTACAATTATCTTAAGTGTTGGCACTCTTACAATTATATCAGTCTAAGCTGTACACCTGAACTGTGTGACTTGATAAGAAATTGAAATAAGCCTTGTGTTACTTAGCAGCTTTATGAAGGAAAAAGAAAGAGATGGAGTGGAGGTGGGGAAGAAAGAGACACAGAAAGAGATCACAAGTCTGAATTCCAGCATTGGTCCAGCCAATGAGGGGGAGGGGGTCCTTAGTCTTTGAGAAAGTCTCCCAGGGCTTCTTTTGGGCATCCTTTCATGCCCCCTAGATTTAAGGGGTTGACTGTCAACATGTTTGTTGAAATTGTTGATGGGAGTTCTGGACAGAGCAAGGCCATTCTGTCTCCAGAGGGCTCCCTTCTCCAACCGTATCTTCAGCCTTTAGCCCATTGTTGTGGCAGTGATCTTGTCTTGCAAGGGTTTGAAGCAATTCCAGGCATACTACAGATAAAGCATTGGTCATTAGGCTGCTACACCTGATGGAAACTGAATGCACTGTACCGTTTTCTCTGTGTGCTAGTTAAGTTGCGTTTGGGTACTTGGAGGTATATAAACAGCTACCTCCATATGGCTCAACAGCAGTTGGAAGAGAGGTAGATTGATGTTCTCTCACTATGAAAATTCAATGAAATGAATACAAATCTGTAGAGCAAAACAGCAAAATGTAGGTATACTTGTCTTTTTTGTATTAATAAACTTCCATTTTAGTTAACTGTGTCAACAGAGAGAAATGTAATTGCAAGCAATTTTTGTTTCTGTTTAATATTAATGTGTGTGATTTTTATGTTAAGAGGAAATGCTTGGTTAATTCCCTGGTTGCAGTGAAATGTACAGAGGTGATGGCATGATGACTGCCTTTCTGTATTCTCTGTTCTTTAATTTCTCCATGCTGCTTTGAGCGCTGTGATTTCCCAAACCCTGTTTTAAATGGAAGTAGTAGTTTCACTCTTCCCAGCTGGTCGGGAACTGGAAAGAGGAACTAGTCTCTTTGGTGGTCAGGAACACACGCTTCAACTACCACCTGTCTTGTCAGTTTGTTCAGACAAGCCTATGCAGCGGCTAAGTAGGTGAGGATTGTAACATAGTACGTGACATGCATAGGGATTAGATCAAAAAGAGCAGAACTGACATGTAAATAGGTGTGGACTACTTGGATAATTCTGTTTGTAACCCAGCTTTCCTTATAGTAAAGTGTAATAGATTTGGTTTAAAGTTTGTAAGTACTGTTTATTGGGATGTATTGTGATCGGGTCAACATAAGGAATTGTGTGTGTGTGTGTGTGTATGTATATGTGTGTGTGTGTGTATATATATATACATATATATACTTTTTTTTTGCAATCCTTTTTGTTTTGCGTTTGTTCCTGCACTCAGTGTAGGGAGGTTGGTTCCATCCCTCCCCATTTTATCGAATAGGGTTGTGAGCAGAGGTTTCAAAGGAAAGAGTACTAACTTCCATTTATATATACGGAGCAGATAATGTGTTTACAGCTGGAAGGTGCTTATAGGAAGGGATACCTCAAGACTTTGAGTCTAGCCCATTCAATTGAATGTACCATCTTTTGAACAATTCGTCATAGCTTAAGTGATGAGTCATTTCTGACTCAGGCAAAGGAAAAAAAAAAAAAACAGACCTATGAAGAAGCTTGGCTTTGAAACAATACTGAAAGCCAGAACAGAATAAAAATATGAAATGTTGGAGGTCTGGACATGAAATTCTTTTAGCACCTCATTTCTTTACGCTTTTATTTGTCTAGTGGATAAAGTAATGAAGAAAATAATCCTTAAAAAACAATTTCAGATTAATGGAAGCTACTCAACCTGATAACAAATAAATGCTTTAGTTAAATGTTCTTGAAAGAATTCTTGTTGTATAACCAACCAGAAGTAGTTGACTTATAAAGTACAGTATATGATAGGTTACTCCAATGTTCTAAAGATCTTTGGACTGTTGCCTTTTAAAGTTTATTTTGCTCATAATAGTGAAGTGACAATCACCACACAAATAAAGATGATGGTAGGGGAAGAGAGGCAACAGAAATGTAAGTGACAACCCTTTTGCTTTGATGCATGGACCATACTAAAGCACAGTCTTTGCGGTGGAACAGGTTCGTGCTCCCTGACTTAGTCCCTCCCTAGCCTGTTTTAAGTGAACCTTTACAAAAACAAACAAAACAGCCATGTCACTGTTTGTGTGCTAGACAGGGTCATTTTCTGTATTTGCTGTTGACTTGGTGTTGCTTGCAAGCCATTCACAAATTCTTGTTTTTTTTTTTTCTTTGAAAAGGGACCTGTTTAACTGTCAGTTTTACCTTGCTGAGGCCCTCTGGTCAATACAAGAAAAGGAAGAGGAGGAGAGGAAAGTTAAGAAAATATGTAGTTATAGTGGACAAATTATAAAACTGTAAAGTAGTTTCATAAATGTTTTGAGAAAACATGCAAACACTTTAGGTAAATAAAATGATATTAGACATTGTATTATTTATTAACTACTTGCTTTAGTTTGTATTTTGAGGTCAAGGGGAATAACTGAATATTTGCTAGATATGCATAGAAGAATGTAAACTTGGAATATTTTACTTGATGCTTTTTTCACTGATTCTTTCTAATGCAGTGTCCCCATTGAAAGATCAGTGGTTAAACATTGTATTTGGCTGAATTAAATTTCAAAGGCAACTTAAAGTTTGTAATGCATCCTTCTCTTCCTATCTGCTGAATCATCCTGCAATTTCAAGTATTGCAGTCTTAATCTTAAGATACAGTTGCTTGGTAATCCTTCTGTTTGGAATTTTGTTCTCCATGAAGCTAAAAGCAATGTTACCCCATTGTAGAACGACAAAAAAAAAAAAAAAAAAGGAATATCCTCCCATTCCAAGCAATAGAACACTTTTAATGCTTGGACCTTTTACTTCTACTTACTTCTTCTTTGTTTTAGTTCTCCTCCCTGATGCCATGTGTTGTAATAGTGGAAAAGAGCCAGCTTTGTCAGAAATGGTATCTCAAGAACACGATCTGCAATGTCAGCATTTTGTCATTCAATTTTGCTGTGCTGAGATTGTAAAAGAAAGCTTAACATAGTTTTGATCATACAGGTACTGCAGGCTTTGATCATAAGTTGCCTTTCCTCGAGCATTTACCATCCCTGATGGGGCTGGATTTAAATTTGTTTTAGAAAGTTCTCTTATGAAAATATTTAGGACCACTGAAAACTTTCCTCAGATTCCTTTTATATTTGTATCTTGCAGCCCTTGTATACTCGCTGCAGCTATCACAGGCTTTTTGCTCTGCCATTTTCTTGTACTTTATCACTAAGTCTAATGGACATGACTACGGAAGTTGACAGCCATCACTAGCAGGTAAAATAAATGTCACTGTGGTCTCTGTAAAATCCTGAGTCTTTGATTGTTTGGCCTGTGGAATAATACAGTTTATGGCAAATATTGTGGTATTGGCACGTGGCTGCTACAGGAAATCAGGTTCATAAGGGTAACCACGGTAGGTTGAAATGTTTTGTTTAAGCAAATAACCACAACATATAATTACTTGGTTAATATAAAAGCTCTTCAGTTTTCTAAATGATAGGATGTAATAAAAATAGGATTTTTATTTAAGTCTCTGTAAAATTATGGTCTAGGAAAGCAGGCTTGTGCTCTTTACTAAAGTGGTTTTGGTATCTTATCTCTTGCTGAGGTGTTCTCTGGGGGTTGGTGGCAGAGCTCAGCATAATGTCCTAGTGCCATGAACAGCATTTCAGGCAGGACAGTTTTATTGTGCTGTATGGGGGGAGGGGGGGGGAAACGCTGTTTTACAGAACATGGTGACAAACAACTTGTTAATGGCATGTTAGTGTGCAGTGCAGCACTTTCATAAGGCAGACAAGAATAATTCTAGAAATACCCATCTGGGCCATGACAAAGCCTCATATCCAGTTACAACTTCCATGATACTGAAGAAATCTTCGCCTCAGTGTTGCCCTGTGGATATGGCGCTGATACACGCTCTGATTTTACATTCCTGTGCTGCAGAGGAAAGACTATATTTAGAAGCAGTCAGTTAATAACAACATCTCTAATGTAGGGTATATAGTATGTTAGAGAAATACCCATCTGAATTGTAACTATTTAAGAAAAAAACATTATAAAATATAAAGGGATTTAATGGGTCTGGCAAAAAGAAATGCATGTGCATGCACATCTGTTTGTAGTCCATGTTCCAAATGTCTCCATTTACTCCTGCCCAAATGAAGTAAAACACTCTGGAACTGTGCTTATGAAAACACTATCTCGAACTCATCATACACTTAAGTTTCAGTGCCCTTGCAAGTCAATTCATAGTTAGAGATGTCTGGAGTTACCATTCATGCTTATTTCTGAAACATATTAGTTGCACAAATTAATCTTCAGCTGGTTGCAATTTAAAAGCCATTGTTTTGGTTGAAATCTGTGATATGTATTAATATAACCATTGCAAAATTAATGGCTCCTTGCAGCACAAAATACAGATGATTCAGTTGTCATATGCATTTCCTTTCAGCGGAGACGAGATGGGTGATAGAGTAAAGGAAACAACCACAGATGAGGATGTTCAGTGGAAAGCAAAGGACAGATATGCAGTGAGATGCTCATGCCCTGTTCTGAAACTTTGTGGGAGACTGAGGCAAAGGTACTAGAGGTTGAGAAAGCAGAGGAATCTGGAGAGAATTATAA
Source organism: Pavo muticus (assembly GCA_016647715.1). Taxonomy (NCBI): domain Eukaryota; kingdom Metazoa; phylum Chordata; class Aves; order Galliformes; family Phasianidae; genus Pavo; species Pavo muticus. The sequence goes on along the minus strand of JACDJE010000228.1, from coordinate 1,022,988 downwards.
ATAAATAAATAGAAATAGTTGTTAGATTTGTCACATTGAGACAGTTTTTGATGATTGAACTGTCAAATGATAGATGTGTGTGATACAGAGCCTTTCTGTACTTGAAGTAGGCAGTGGGATTTTGTTCAGGCACAGTGCTGGGGTTGCAGTTGGTCACTTAGAAATCAGATATGTCAGCACTGGATAAACACGTAGGAAGGCTTTTTTTAATGATACATTTTCAGTTGTTGCTTTAGGGCCATAGAAAATTGCCTTTTTCATTTCTGTCTGTGTTACACAAATTGGAAATGCTTCACGTTGTTGCAAACAATTTGTGGACTTGAGTGCAAAGCTGTTGCCTTTTAATGTCCCTCAAACACTTCCCGATTGTAAAAGCTTCTGGTAGGTTGCTGCAAACTTGAGAAAATGAACTGGGGCCATATTCTACTAGGTTTTGTTTAGGACAAAATGCTGCAAGCTGTTTGGTTCTGTGCAGAGAGCATTTGGCACTTCTACAGCCATGTGCTGTGTTACCAGTACACAAATAGCCCTGTCTATACAGGACAGCAAGCATTTCACTCAGACTATTTGAGACAGCAGCTGCATGGTGATTCAGAGATTTCCTTTAGTGCTTTTTCCAGTACTTAAAAATTTTACACCTTTGAAGTACTTCTCAGCCTGTCTTTCCATTACAATCCCCTCACATAATTACCAGCCGTTTTCTTCTTGAGCAGGCTGCTTGGAATATCAGGAACTTCTGAGCAAGGCTAGAATACTGCAAAGTCATACTGCCTTCATCCTCTCTGCAGATGCAGCTTGGCTTGTAGTTGCTCACCAGTCCTAAGGCAGAGGTCTAGTTTATGGTTATTTGCTACTTGCTAAACTTAGGTTGCACTGCTTTTCTTTCCTGTTTGTTTTTTTCCTTGTTTGACACAAAGGTGAGGCACTTTATGGTTTGTTTTGTAACTTTTTTTTCCTAAATTTCTCAGTTTAAAAACAGGATTCTCTAAATTACATTTTGGAAATGAGCCTCCTTTTCTTTTCATGGTGTGTTTATAGGCCCATTTCACAAGGCAGCTTTTAAAGGTGCTTTTCCAGTCAGGATGACTGCTGACTTTGTGTAACCCATGACAATGAAAATTTCTCAATGCCCCTTAGCTCTAATGGGCTGCTCAGCCATGTGAGTGCTTTACATGAGCCCTCCTGCCGGCACTTCTGATTCTGAGCAGAAAACATGTGCAGCATTGGCACCAGCAGCTGGGGTAACCTAATGACTATCCTTGCTAATATCTATGTTCTGGCTAACCCTGCAGTCCCTCTGGGATGTTTGGGGAGACCTGCAGCAGCTCCCTGCTTGGTTGTTTGTCCTAGGTGGTTAATTTTGTCTAGTTACAAGTATGTAAGTATTGGTTTTTTTCTATGTAAAGTATGACTAAATGGGTTTGTAATGGAAAGACTGGTAGATAATTGTTTTATGTGCCATATATAGCAAAAGGACATACAGCAATTTATGATACAGTGTCAGCCAGGATGTGCAGGTGTAAGTGTCCCCCTAATCCTGTTCAGGATGGTGTGGCCATTCACGGAAAGTGCTTTTACTGAAATGCTCCTTTTCTTGGGGACATCTTAACTTGCAGATGAGAGGATATCAAGTTAATCTTTAATCATTCAAATAAAAGAAGAGCAGTAAATAAATATTTCGTTTCAACTGCAATGAACCGGTCGAAGTTTTTTTTAGTATTTTAATACTCTTTTGGTGCAGAAAGTGTATGTGTAAAAAAAAAAAAAATATATATATATATATATATACACTTATATAATGACAAATTAGCAGTAATCCTAATTCTGCTGCTGATGACTTCTATACCTTCAGTGTCCCCTAACTTTCCACTTCTATTTGCAGTTATTTGATAAAGAGATAATAGTACTTATATCACAACAACAAAAAAAAAATGAAATAAAATCAGCTTAGCGGTAGCAAAAGGCAGGAACTCTGCCAACTGCTTGATCCTGCCATGCTGATCTTTCCATGGACCAAAATGGCAACAGGTTTAGGCTTCCACTGCAGGCCAGTGGTACTTGGTTAATCCTGTGTTGTGTCACATGCACGAAATATTGAATTTTTTGAGTTAGGAGAAAGCTATGTAGTTCATTGCTATATTACACAGCTTTTTACACATTTTCATGCATGTGATATAACAGTAACTGTATTATAAAACAGAAAACAGAAGAGATTGAACAGTCAAGTCAGTCCATTACTTCACTAATGTTCATGAGCATTAGAGACCACGGTGTTATTGTAGAAGACATGAAGTTTTCAGTTATTTGAGTTGAAACAGAAGATTTCTTCTAAATTCTTTCTTGATGCTACTTGCATCTTGCATTTCCTTTATGGATTGTGTGAGGTGGTGGTTGATGAGAAGCTCTTGCATGGCTCATGGTTGATGGTTCATCTTGGCCAGCTGATTGGAGGGAGAGGTCAGGACCTCCCAAGAGCCCTCTTCCAGTGCTGTATGTTAACTTCATCGGTTTCTGCAAGACTTACTTTTTTGCTGGGAAGGATGTTAAGGCCTGTCAGAAGGCAGAATGCTGGAGTGCGGTCTGGACAACTGAACCTTGTGTTTAACTGTTCATGGTTGGTTAGCAGCTATCAACTTGAGGTACTTGTGTGAGCTCAGGAAAAAATGCAAGTAATTTTTTTCTGCAATAATCCAATCATCTTCTCTCATCCGGAGAAACAAATTTTCCCAGGTTTTCTCCTCCAAGTTCTGTGATGCATGCCTAACCTTGCTGTGGGTTTCATGGCTGATCTGTCTCGCTGCTACTCTGAGTAGCTCTCCGAAAGGTCCCTAATGACATCTACTTCTACAAACCCGAAGTATGAAGCGAGGCATTTACAGATAGAAGGGCAATTTATCACTTTATGTGGGACCTATTTTTAAAAAGTTTAAATTCACCTTATATAATTAGAGTGGTTTTAAAACTGTGTTTATCAAGTGTTCTTGTCAATGTAGTTAAATGTACTTTTTCAATTAAAATGATTCTTTTAAAAAATAAAACATATTTCTTCTGCTCAGCAAATAGACTGCTAGATAAAGCTTAAATTAGTAACTGAATATGGAACATTGTATTTTTGTGGTGTTTTTAGTTAAGAATGTTTTTTAAATTTTAAAAAATACACCAGTTTCCTCTTATTTGTTGATAGCATTGGATAATAGTTACTTGCTGACAACATTAGCAAATTAGATGTAACTGTGAAAAATTATTTTTTTCCAAAAGAAAGATATTTTTCTTACTGGTGAAACTCAATGATTATTCTGGACCTCTTTTAAAATTGTATTGAAATTAGACAGTTTGGATTTTTCTCCTGAGATCAGTTTGGGAGTCTTGCATTTGGACACAAAAGAAAATGTATTAGGTCTCTGTAAATATTCATCTAGGGCACAATGACAAATAGTGTTGTGCATAATTGGCAGCCACTTTATATTTAGAGCTTGAATGGAACAGTTATTTCAGATCATTAATGTGGACTTTGTGAGAATTGATGGCAACATGCAAACTCTGCATCTGCTGTGGCTGACTTGACTCCGTGCTAAAATTAAACTCCTTAAAATGCTTTTGAGAGCTACAGATGAAAAGCATTGTGTAGGTGCTGATACTGTTGCTGGTTTAACTTTAAGCCCCTCATTGCAATTTTCTTTGCAAAAGGTTTGTAAATTTGTAATAAAGTGATAGAACAGCATGGGTTTAGTAGTACTGAAATGTTAGCCACCCAAGTTTCGTTTGGTTCAAGCTGAAGTAAAACCCACCTGCATGGCAACTGCTGAGTCACAGCCTGAACCACTGATTGAGCACCTGGGGAAAGGACCTGGTCAGCCCTGGGAGCACAGGTGAAGGCAATTCAGCTGTGTGACTGGCAGGGATGGAGCCTGGCTGCATGTCTCTTAGACCTTGTTTAAGGGCTGACTGCCGTTGGGGAAGGATCTCTTTCTGCAGATCCCTCCTTGGTGAAGTTTTCCCCTGCAAACCTGTAATCTTCTGATATGGGTAAGCAATCTTCTTCCCTTCCCTTACAGCACCTTTCTATCGTGCTGGTCCTGCTGTCATCACACCTTTGTAATGTCTTTCCCATTGTATTGATCTGTTCAATTACTACACCTCTTCGTATCTCATCCTTGGAGGGAAAGAGGATGGGCATAAACCTCTGTTCTGCAAAGCAGGAGGACACAGAAGTGTTGAGTTTTTTTTAGTTATCTTCTTGTAGATTCTTTTGCTTGTTATATTTTTTTTCAGTAACTTGAATCTGCAATCATGGCTTCTGCTGTGAAGAACAAGTTTCTGCAAATAAAGCATATCTTTAAAATTGTTTTTAAGGAATTTGTTGCTGTGAGCTGACCTTCTAGTCTGTGCTATATGTATAGAGCTTGGGTGAGAAATGGAAAGATAAACAACAAGGTTCATGACTGTGTGGAATTTATGAGGGGAGCAAAACAAAGACTGGAAAAGGATTTGGGGTGGTCATGGAATTTGAAGGGGTAAATGAGTCTTAGGAAGAGGATGCATGCTTCATTATCTTCTGAGGGAGAATGGAAAATACAGGAGTGAGGACAGAGGGATGAGCCTGTGGGATACATAGTGTTGTGGGAAACTGGGGTATTCGTGAGACTGGCAGCTGGGGAAATGTGAAGCTACTGTGAAGTTGAGATGTGGGTGATATGTAATGGCGTGTTATAGATTTGTTTCTGCTGCTCTGGTATCCCCACAGGCCTGTACTGGCTAACACAGGTTATTCACATGGTGTTTGGAGGATGGAGGCATCACCAAGCATCACGTAGCTCACAAGTGCCTAGTGAGGTTGATAGATATGAATGTTGGCACAAGATAGCTCTCCTCTTCAGCCTGTGTAATATTAACCTGTTTTTCTTCTGTTGATTGACAGAGCTTTATGCTCCTCATTTCCCAATTTTGTTTCCCTGTATAAGTCTCTCAGTTTGACTGCTTGTTGCCATTGCACACATTCTGGTTTATCATGCCTCAAGCAGAGGAAAACTGTATCTTGCAAGCAGTGCTAATGTAGCAGGTCATTCAGTAATGCTTATCATTCATTGAAATGTTAAAAGACAAGTTGTTTTTAGAGATGAAACAGGGTTCTCAGCTGGGCATTCCAACCCAGGATGCTTTCTGTAAGACAAGGAAAGGTACTAAATGTAAGTGTCCTGTCCCTAATACGGGGAGTTGTAAACAGAATTTTTGTATATGGTGTTCAGAAGAATAGCCATGTTTGGTGTTATGAGGCAAGCATGGTTGTTTCCCACTGCAGAAAGAAATAGGGGAAGAGTACAGCTTGTCAGATGTTGCTTTTACTGTATTGTCAAGTTATTGCCATGCAATTGTTAATTGTTACCGAAGTCTTTTGTGCTCTTTTTGTGTTCTTATGGTTCAGTCCTTCATCTCTCCAACTTCTTGTTATAGTTTGTAAGCCTGCACAGCCTCACAAAGGAGAGTATCTTTGGGAACTCTGTCCTGCATATAGCCTACACCAGCTTTGCATGTGTCTGATGGAAGACTGTGGAGCGGGTTAATTTGAATGTACGACCTACTAGCTGTTGTGAAATGTCTGTGGTCAGAGTAATAGTTCAAGACTACTTCTAGCCACGATACTGTTGAAGCACGCTTGCTCGTTTCTTGCGCGTTCTCCAGCCATTTGGGAGCCATCTCCTCACCTGTAGTGTTGTGGCAGTGGTACCTTGTCACCTGATGTCACCAAGGATGTCACCTTATAGACAGTAGGTGTCTGACAATGCCTAAACAGGTAACCAAGGCTCCAAACAGTAAAAACAGGAGTAGTTTGGTGGTCCAGGGACACAGGCATAGGAAATAATATGTAAGCCACGTTTCATACAGGGGTGAGGAGCACTGCCCACAAAAAGCTGTTTGTTCATGGGATTTACAGCTGATGAAGGGGAATTACTTGAATGTAAGCTGCCTCTGCCATGTGGTTGGACAAGATGTTGAAGACCAGAAGTGCAGAAATACATCTAGTGCTGTGAGATTATGGGGATTACCTTACTACTGCACCCAAGTGACCTTTTAGCCTTTCTGTCTATAAAATTTGTCAATTCTTTAATTGAAGTAATACTTGTCTAAAACTTCTCAGCCTCAGCTTTGTTAAAAATCTTAAAAGTAAGTTGTGAAAAATCATATTAGAATGCCTGTATTTTTATCAATATTAAATATGGTGCATTTGTGTACAAGCAAATTTTGCATTTGAGGAGACCTCCTCTGTGTAAACAGTAGCTCTTCTGTGTAAAGGCTAAGTTTTATTAAAGTTGCTTGGCCACGGTTTGAAGTTTGGCATATTTAAAGGAGAAATGGTGTGTACATACTTAATGCAGGCAAATTATTAGTGGTTGCTGCCTGCCACTGGATGCTGTTATATGGTGTATTTCTAACATGAACTAATCTGCAAAATTCTCTTGACTCTGTTTATGTTAGATTGCCACAGTAGTCTTTTCTAGTTTTATAACCTGTGTATAACAAGTAATACATATTTGAAGTAGTTTTCTATTTATAATAGTTTTTGGAAATCGGTGACTATTGGGCAGCATACAGCTTTTCCATGATGAGAATGTTCCAGGAGCGTAGAGGTATTTTCTATATGAAAGATGCCTGAGGGCATTTTTGTTCTCATATTAGATCATGCTTCGTATGCAGGTGGAAGCAATTTAGTGTAATTTCAACTGAAATTACTAATAATGTTCGAGGTACAGTTCCTGTTAAAGCAGATGCTACTTTAGAGTGTTTTGACATTGTTTCCTGTCAGTGCAGCTGAGTGTGTGTTTATTAGTATTTCAAAAGCAGGAAGAATTAAGTATGTTTAACTACTGATGTGTGCTGGGCTTTATAACAGTGTGATGATAGAGAATATTCTGCCTTCCCTTATGGAAGAGTCAAGAGATAACTGTGTATTAAGAGGAAAGTTTTCTGATTTTTTTTTTTTTTTTGCCACTGATTTCTTCTGTCAGGAAACTACTTTTGAGCAACTTACTTGTTCCTGAGTTGATTTGAATTTCAGTCAATGTATCTTAGAGTTTGCAGAAGCTTCAAAAGTGATTATTCCATTTCATAGCATTTTCAGCCTCACCTGTGAGTCCTAGTGGTTTTGTGAAGTGCTTAATATGTTTTTGGTACTGTGTTGGCATAACCTGTAACAGTTTATTTTTCTTTTCTTTCTATTGAAACCATCACTGAATGAGCCATAAAGAAATTGTGATAAAAATGGCCCTTTCACAAACCTTTTTGTTTTGTCTTACTGACTGGCATTTAAATTTCTTTAAAGTAGTAAGAAATTCAATTATTAGCACAACAAATATACAATTATTGGAAAGTATATTTATCTAGCCTTTAAGATCAACTAACATTGTTTCATATAAAATATCACACACAATAAATGCCTAGAGACAGGTGAAGATAAATTGTAGTACTTCGAATGGAGAGATTAACAGAGTGCACCAAAGAGTAGGATTAAGAGTGTTTTATTTCTTTTAGTTTCTCTGTTTTTTCTTTTCATTGTTTGATTTGTTTACATTATGATGTAGCCTGACCTCCTACCATGGAATAGGGGATCAGACTTCTCTGGATGAAATCCTTCTTCCAAATTAGTGGTGTTGCACCTTGGAAACATATAGAAAATATTGAAAATAAAATTGAGAGTGTATCCTCCTTGATCTAAAAATGCCCTACAAACACCCATTGTAAGCTTCAGTGTGTTTTATAAGTGTTTGATTATTTTTGCTTTTATATATCTGTGCCTTATTTCTAACCTGCATACATTTAGTTCCCCCCCCTCCCTTCTTTTTTTTTGTCCCTCTAGATTTTATTAAACCTTTTGAGAAGAATTCTAATAATTTTTTCCCCTATGTAGTGGGCTATAGATTGTCATGCAAGGACTCTTCAATCTTCTCTTTGACAAAATATATTGACCTCTAAAAACTATTTCAATAATTAGCAGTAGTGTTTGTCATTCCTGTCGTCATGCTTATAGTTCTCTCTTGAACTGATTTGTGAATCTTTTTGAAATGTTGGCAGCAGAGCTGGACATAGTGATTTAATAGCAGTTACAGAGGTAATTCAGCCTCCCTGTTTCTTCTTGATGTTTCCCAGTTTATACATATGCTATTAACTGTATTATCCTGTGCAGCTCTGATTGGCTGTGATACTTAATGTTTTTCCAGCTAATTGCTTTCAAGAATGAAATTCCCGTCGTGTAACTATACTCTGGTTTTTGTTCTTGGATGTGACCTTCAATTTTGCACCCCAAAAACTAGATTCCATGGAAACTCTGAATCCTCTATTTTTGTGCATCCATTCTCTGTGACCTGAGTGAACTCCAACAGCGATCTTGTACTTGTTCCCGTAAATACGCTGCACTTCAAGATAGCAGTGATTTTTGTGGCATCCTCCCTACAAACATTTGATGATGCACTGTTCAAAATTCAATAAAATAGGCACTTCTTACCTTGCCCTGAGACATAGAAATCAACATTTTATGTGGTAGATTTGAAACATACAGCAAAAATGTAAAGGTGATGAGGAAGTGGAAATACAACACGCAGAGAAATGAGAGAGAGGTTTATAAAACATGGATGGTAAAATGCATCCAGACATGAATTTCAAGCACCACAAGCATGTATCGCGTTCCTATGCTCTGGAGGCTCAGAAGCATTTTGCTTAACACATTTGTAGACCTTTCATAAAGGAAATCAAGCTCTGTGCTTTAGATCACTGCCCAATTGAAACTCATATATAAAAGCAAACCCAGTCTTTCGCCTTCTAAAGTGTTATTGCTTTGTCTAAGTTGCCTAGAACTAAAAAAAAAAATCAGAAATATTACTAAAATAAACAAAAGGAGCTACTCACTATTTATTTCTGTCCATTTATTTATTGAAGAGGCTTTTTTTAAGAAAGAATTCATTGACAATTGTTTTATCCATAAAAAGCAGAGTACGTGAAAGCATTTTCTGAGTTTTGGTTAGTACAAGACAGACTGAAAATTGTAAAAGCCTGAAAAAAATTCATTCTTTGAAAATTTTTCATAGAAACAGAAATCCTTTGATATGTGTTTGGCTTAAAAACGAGATGGAAGGATGGGACAGTGTGTGGTGTTTGTTTTTTCTGATGTTGTTTTTAAGTGTGTTTGAATCATACATCGTCTCAGAAAGCATGATAATATATAGCATTTAATTTTTCCTGTTTTTATCTAACTGGGATATAGTGCATTGTATTTATGTATTTCTAAGTATATATACATGCTTAAAACTCTGCTCACAGCAGTCTGTTACAAACACATAACACAGGTCAATATGCTGCCTCTGCATTATGCCAAACATTTCAATGCCATGCAAATCAATATTCTATTATAGTGGCAGCCTGAGAAATGAGAGACGACAAATGTCCTAATGAAAATCCTACAGTCGTTTCAGCTGCTGAAGCAATCCTCAGAGGCTGGCTATGAGGTGAAGGCATATTTTGAAATTATCTTCGAAGCTGGAGGTTTGGAATGCTGAAACACCACTAATTGCCATGTGTACTTCAGGGATTTGAGGAGGGTGGAAAACTGCTTAATTGTGTAGACAAGCAGAAAATAAAAAAGGCAGATGCCATACTGACCTCTTCTTGTCTGAATCTGATTATCTGTTTGACCTCATCCATCTATTTGATGAAGTCTGTCAAAATGGTGTATTTTACTGACATATGCATGCAAGTACCACTGAAAAAATTATATGTCGGTGTTAAATCACACCTGGTGTGAAGTGCTGGGAGAGCACCAAATGCCTTTAGAGAATGGCATTAAAGTAAGAACATCTCAGAGAGAGAAGGTTGCTGGTGGAGCTATGTGGTGTAAGTGCTTTAAGTGATAGACGCTATGATGGCAAACAGAGCTCTGTAAAAAAAAAAAAAAAAAAGGCAAACAAGAACAAAAAACTCCAGTGATCCTTTGCAGTAGGACATTCCCAAAACAAAACCTAAGTTCTTTAATAAGAACAGTCACCATATTGGGAAATGCCATGCTAATTCATTTTGATTTCTTTCATAATTCTTTCAGTGCATACTTGTGGAGGTTGTCAAATTTAGAGCTGTAAAACATAACATAGCTGCTATGGGATTTGTATCTTTTTTTTTCCATTACTTTGGCTGCATTCTTGAGTATCAGTCAGGAAGAGGAGGAGGCGTAATTAAGGGCAGTGGTACAGGTTTAGGTTTTACTCTTAAACATTGTATCTTGGCCTATTAATAATGTGATCTAGGAAGCGCTTTCAGAAAATTGCGTGTGAAAATAGGTAATAACTGCTTTTGTCTGGCATCAGAAAACTAGATGTGCATTTCTTATTCAAACCTCGAATGGATAACTTTTAAAATACTTGAATGAACCAATGGAAATGTAGCCATATGAGTTCTAATAACTTCTATCTTAAAAAGCATGTAGTGCAAAGAGACTTCTAATTTCTCTTGTAGCTCTTCATTTGTGCCTACTCACAAATATTGGACCTAAAAACAATCAGTGTTCCCTTAGATCAGCAGTGTTGTGTTGGTAACTATCTGAGGTTTAAAATTCATTAGTCAAAGTCAGGATGTGACTTTTGATAACTAAGCTGAATATTAGCCTTGAAAGTTATTACTGGAGCAATTCTGCTGTTGAAACTAGTTAAAAAAAGAAGTGGGTGGGAAAATGATTTAAATGATAGGAATTACTGAATTTCTGGATTAAAAAAGAAAAGGTTGTGTTTTTTTTTTTTTTTCCTTTTCTATAAACATGCAAAATTGTCAGTAATTCTTCTGAATCCAGGATTGGATCTTTGACTTCTGACGGAACCTGTAAATAAAACATATCTAAAAATTAATTGGATAAAACTGTTTCCTAAAAAGTGATAGTTTAAAGTGATAAGTTGTTAGGAATGGAGTGGGGTTTTTTTAGTGTTTTCTTTTTAATGAATCATATTTAACAGGACATAGAAATGCAGCCAACCTTGAATCCAGAGCAGCTATTTCTGATGTTACCAGAAGCAGCAACATTTCAGCAGTGATGGCAGTCTGGTGACAATCCTTTGCCAGATGGGTGGATGGGAGCTGCAAGATCAAACAGTAATTTTTGTTCAGTGTTTGGCTAAAGATCAATAGAGTGTATAACTAAAGAACAGCCACTATCCTCAGGTTAGCAAATGAGGCTGTTTGTTAGCAAAGCCAGCTGTGAAATTGTCATCTACAGAATTGTTTGCTAGTTTACTTGTGTGGTCTGTTTGCTCATCTTTCAGCTTCTTTGGGTTTGATTATCGATCATATTTCATGCTGTTTTTTCATTCTCTTGTTGCTGTATGCATAGAGCATGCTACAGAGCTCGTCTCACCCAGCTGAATCATAAATGCTCATGTGGCTGACTCTCATATAGGGACTGTAAAGTGATTGATTTGCAATTTTATAGAGAGAGGGGGAAGAAAGATAAATTGCTTATTTCCCATTAACGGTCTATGAAATTGCCACAGCGTTGAGATATATTATTTCTATTACATTTTTCTGTTTGCAGCATTTATGTACTGCAGCAGGAGCACAGTTAGGATTTTCCTGCCTGGAAATTAGTGGTCGGAGGGGATGTGCTGTTGTGTATCCCTCATAACATGGGAACAGGGGTTGTTCTCTGCTGGGTGCTGGAGTACAGAGTGAGTGTGCTATACAGATGCATGCTTCACAAAGAACCTCCTCCTTCCTGATGAAGATCACCCTGTGTTGACATATCAGTAAAAAGATGCTTTGGTTGGAGGAACACCAGCGACATCTGCATATTTTTAGTTCACTTACATTCAGAGGCAGCGTTCTGCACCCTAAATTGCCTTCTCAAATTATGCCAGTAGTGCATAGGTTATTAAACAGACTATAAAGCTTTCTGGGCATTCTTGCAGAAAAGAATCAATCTGAGGACACAAAGAGCCAGTGAGGAAACAACACCGCATTTGTCACAAAAGTCAGTTTTTTGAATTAAGATTTCATTTGGAGTACCCATTGAAAACTTCTATTAATGTGAGATGCTGGTTTATTTATAGCTTTGTATTTGTGCAAGTCATTTATTTGTACTTTTTTTTTCCACCGATCTCCATATCTATTACTAGATTAGGCTGCCCAGGGACCTGTCCAACCCGGCATTGAACGCCTCCAGGGATGGGGCATCCAGAACCTCTTTGGGCAAGATCCTAACAACACTGTTTTTTAATGTTGTTATTTTAGGTTTTCTTTATTTTTTAGAAATATTGTAGAAGTATTCTACCACAGTATGTAGCTTGTTTGTGTTTCCAGTGAAACCAATAGCAAAATTGCCAGTGATGGATGGGAAAAAAAGCAAGTGAAAATTGCCTCAAAAGCATTGATTTCATTTTGGTAAATTGAATTGGTTCACCAAAAAATTAGATTTATAATTGTTTGCTTCAATCTTAGTTACAGAGACAAGCATCTCTTTAATCAGTTTCACTACATCTGTTCCTTCTACCATGCTCTGAAAAAGATGTATTACCCAAATTTTAAGCTAAAATTGGAAGATTAGCTCTCAGCAATGGAGAGAAACAGAATCCAAACTCAGTGTGCAAGAACAATAACAAAAACCTCAGTGCTAGCTCTTGCTAATTCAGATTAATATTTTTGTTGTGCTTATAGTGCTCATTTTCTCAAATATCCTACTTATGGTTTTTAACTTTTGACCCTGAACTGCTCCTCCATCAGAAATTTCCATGTGTAAGTCATAGCAATTTTTTTTAAGTTACTGCTGCTCTTAAATAGGGCAAGAAGCAATGTTGGCTTCTTCAAATGTGAAGGGGATATTTTAATATTATGCTTCTTTGTGAGGGACAGCAATTGATAAATCAGTATGGTTTGAGAGAGCTACTGGTTAGCTTCAGGCTCCAAGTGCTTGGGGAACGCCACAGAACCACTGAGGAGTTTGGCTCAGATGTACACTGCTGTTTTATTTGGCTTTAATACCTTTTTTTTTTTTTAAAAAAAAGAATTTTAAAGATTTCAGTTGTAATGATACAGAACTGTTTTTGCTGAGTACCACTTGCTAGCTTTGCATTTGCTTCTTACAACAGCACCTATGCTTCCTGAAAGCCTTAAAAACACACTTCAAGTGCCAGATCGCCGTTCTCCTGTGCCAAAGCTAAATATAAATGTTTCCACACGTCAAATGAGTGAAGATCAGATGTTTTAAAAAGCATTTGATTTTCATTTGCCCAAAGGCTGTTCTGCTAAAAAATTTTTCAGTGACCTCATGGCTGAAAGTGAATGAAAATTTGCCCTTTTGGCTGTTTCATAACTTGACTGTTCTGCTCAGCTTTGTGAACTGGGATTATTATTTCTTTGTTCTACTATTTCTAACTTTTATCGTTTGAGTTTTGATTTGTAGGAAAATTGCTTAGGACTTGAGGTATCATTTTCAGTGCGCATCTTTGGCTGAAATTTGCCGAATGTGTTTGTAGGATATGGAAATGCTGTTCAGCTAGATCAGCGGTTCCTGGCATGCTTGGCTGAAGGAAAGGCCTCTCTGAGAGCAACTTCATTATGTTTTCACTTTGAAGTTCTGAAACAAATGTGTTGTGCAGCTTTTTTTTCTTTCAAAAACTGTACTGCTGGTTAATGCCCTCCTAAATGCCGTTCATTTATTCTTTAGAGCCAAATGTTGGCTTTCCCTGCTCATTTCTGTGCATCTTTCATCTATGAAAGATAAAGTTCAGTGCTTTTTAGTGAGTTGTATTTTTTCAAGAAAAGATTATTTGACCTGATACTGAATGTTTAAAAATGTTGTCTTGCTGCATACAAATGATACAAAAATGCTAGATTCACAGTAATGCCATTGTATGCGAACCTTTATTTTAACCAAATGCAAATGGAAGTCTGCAAACAGGAGTGGCAAAACATGAAGAACTACAGCAGATCGGGAAGGTGGTTTTGTTGTGTTCTACTTTTTTTTGTGTGTGTGTTTGAGACTGCAGGGCAGCTGAGCAGGGTGCATAAGATGACTTGGAGTGGGAGCAGGGCAGAGCAGAGGGGAGCCCAGTTCTGCTGTGCCTGGGGACTTGGCTCCAGAGTCAGCCAACTTCAGTGTAACAACTGGTGGCTGGGTCTGTGCCCACAGCCCCAGGTGGAGTTCTGCTGCCTGATTAACCAGTAAACCTCAGTTGGACCAAGGGGAAGTTTACTGGACAGTGGGGAGGTCCTGGGGTCAGCTATACAAGCTTTTCTCCTGGAGCTCTTTTGTCTATCCTTGTTGACTCTACTGCTGGGTCTGCCACGGAGGACTTCTAGGTCGTTTGCTTAGAGTGGCAAAACTAAGTAAAAATTGGAAGTACCTTCTGTTACTAGTAACACCATTTTGCATCTTATAAGTCAATTAATTTGTTAGTGAGCCCTAGTGACTTCCTGCAACTTCTGTCTTGTAGCTGGCTGGAGCAGATCCAGCATATCTTTTTAGACTGCTTCTTCTAGCCGTAGCATTTAAACCAGAGGAACAGAAAACTTGTCAAGATATTTAGGTTGTATGGGCTAGTGAAACAGCCATGTCCTTCCAGCCATGCCATTGGCATTCTGTATGGGCTCTGCAGATGTTATACAGGGTCTGTAATGCTGCAGGGGGCTCCTTAATGGAGATGAAAATTCATCCACAGGATGTGGATGAGTTTCATGTTTGCAAAAGTACCGACAAAATAATAAATTGAGGTTATTTCCCTTTCCACAGTACAGTAAGCAGAGAAGGTGTTATATATTTTTCATTTTAAACTGACTTGCTCGTTAGACACTATTCCTGCAGAAGACATACAAAAGACCTGTGATACTGCTCAGATTCTGCTCTTGAACAATGTGAATTTTTCAGTGCTGCCAAAAACCAGATGACAACATGAAGTCTGTCACTTAGAAGTCATCACAGAACTTCACTCTAGCAGAGTGTTTGTTAGGGTGCGATACTCTGAAACTGCTGGCTGCAAGATGAAATGTAATTATTTAGCTGCCTCATCTGGGTTTAGGAAGATAGTCTTGCATGGACATCTGTTGTGACTGGAGAAGCTAAAGCTCTGTCTTAAGCATGTCATAATTTCTTGAGCCCATGATCATTTCTGAGCGTTGGTTAGTGTGTTTTGTCCTGATCCCATTAAGTATGGTGCATGACAGTACCTTTCTCCACACCCATCTAAAGCCAGCTGTGCTGGGCAGACTCTTGGTGTGCTGTCACAACAACATTTGTGGAAGGATGCTGTTTTTCCTAATTAGAGAAAGAGCAATGGAGAAGATGGATGATAGTTTCAAGCAGAGGGCATCATTCCAGTGAATGGTTTTATCCGAGGCTGGTTAGCTGCTCAGTGGGATGGGAGGAGGAAATAGGATGGAAAAACATTTGGAGTGAAATGAAGGCAGAGAGATTGCTGTTGTGGGCAAAGCAGACTCAGCCTGGGGAAAATGAGGTGAACTTATTACTGAACAAAATAGATTTGGATGGAAAGATATCAAAGACATTAAACCAGCACCTTGCCAGGGCTGATGGGTTATGGTCAGTACAGAAGTTTTCCCTGCCACTCTTTCCTCCTCACACTTTTCTCCAGCTTGATGTGGGTTCTTTGTGGGCTGCAATTACTTCAGGAATATCCATGTCTGGTGTGGCTACTGAGGAGTTACTTGTAGTGTTGTGATGATATCATGCAATATGAGATATTGGCCCCTTGAAATAGATTGTAAACTTTGTGTGAGAATTGCTGTGAATTGCCTAAGACTTTCTATTGAGGCTTTTTGAGATAAAATAATATCTTCTGTGAGAATGTGTTTGTATTGGTTAGAATAAGAAAAGGAAGTAAAAATTTGGGAGATCGGTTGGATTAAATAGTGACTGTCAACAGATTTCCTTGCTGCAGAGCTGTTTTAGAGTGAAGGTGTATTCATTCTCTTTCTCTCACATTTTTCTTTGTTAAGGTGAAGTTCAGCTGAGTTTGAACTCTTTTGGCACTCCATAAACTGTGAAACAGAAGAATGCAGAAGAGTATTCCTTGCCTTTTTATACATGAGTGGTAAGAGCACAAGATCATTACTGCAAGTTTGCTGCAAAGATGAGTTCGGAGGAGAAGAGTATATCTCCTGCTCACAAAATGTCCACTCCATCACATAGAAGTGCCTCCTCTTCATCATCATCTCAGAGGGATAGGAGGCAGGTAAGGAAAAAAATTCTGACCTTTGAGACATTTGATGAAATTATTTATTCCTGTAGAGTGGTCATTCATTATTGCTGGCTCTAAATTCTTTTGCTCACAGCACTGGACATGATCACTATAGCCGAGAGCTGTTGGTTTTTTTTCCCCCTTATGCATTAGTTAAAAGATTCATAAACACCATGGGCGCTAAGCGTAGTACTGTAGCAAGAAGAATATAATTATGTGAACAAACAGGAAAATGAGTTCTGACATCTTTCGGAAGTGAGTTCTTCAGCTGTATGAGTCTACAGTTGCTCAGACTGTTTTTCCTTATATGTAAATATCTTTGTTAACTGAACTACAGAGGCGTGTCACCTTTTCTCAAGATCATATTTCAATTCAATTTTAATGTTATATTGTTACCCCTCTATGGAAGCACTTAAGATTTTAAATATGGTTTACTACAAATTTACCCTAATTGCTCCAAGTCATGTAGTAGCAGTCCAGTTATGTTAGACTTCGATCTATGTGAATGACTCACATTTTTTCTCTAGGATCCTTCTCAGACAAGGGCTGTATTATTTCCTCTCAAAGCAACCTATGCATTCCTGTGGGTTTTTTAGTGGGCTGGCTGTACAGTCTGGCTCCAGCATCAGGGGCCTTTTAGAAAGCGTCACAGCTATTATCACAGATCATAGATTGTAATAAATGCAATATTTGGGACTGAAAATTTGGTTAGAATAAAAACATACTTTGAAACTTGGACTTAATGGAAATCTTAAATACTAAATGTGCTTTTAAGTTAACATCCTGTTTAAAAAGAACTGTGGAAATATTATCATTAATGCAGTACTTCTTTTCAGCTTAACAAGAGAAAGGGGCAGGAAAAGAACTTTAATTAGTGTTTGTGTGGTACACATTTACTTGAATGACTGTAGCTTAAGAAGGTTTTCCCAGCCACTTCAATGCCAGCTGGGATGGTTTTTACTTGGCTGCTGCTGAAGTAGTTTTTTTCTTACCTGAATTGTAAAACTTTAAAGACAAAGTATTTTGGCAAATACTATAACGTTTATGGCCTTAAATGTAAATAGTCTCACCATTAAGTATATTTAAAATGTTAAACAGTGAAAGGAGTTCTGATGTGTTTGTTAACAGGCAGAAAATGTCTGAAATTTTAAAAAAATAATTTCTAATGTCTTTCAATTTAGGCAAAAGACATTTGTTGACAGGTGATATTTTTCCCTTTTGTGTTGTACAGAAATAGGGATAGCTGTATTCAATTACGTTCTAGTTACTGTATGGTACCCTCTTAATTTTTTGGCTGATTTCATTTGAAATCCAGAGTTTTGATATCTTCTGTTTGGAGCGTCAGTATGTTTTATCTTTCTGCAGTTAAACCCAAAGAATGCAGGACTTGTGAGGGCTGCTGAGCTCAGCTAAGAGCATATCCTCCAAATATTGTTTGCAATCAGGTAGTTTGGTAGGATTGTGCAAGGGAGAATTAAAAAATTGCCTTTGGGAATACACGTTACCATAAATCTAGCAGCTACCATATTTGTTACCATGGCAACGGGATAGTGTAAGGTGTACCTGTCACTACAATAAAATGGATGCTTAACTTTAAGTCCATATTTGGTCACTGAAATGTGAAGCATGAATTTAAAATAGTCTGAAGAGGTTGATGGTGCGATGGTGTGTCTGGAGCTATCTTGGATCCAATAATGTCTGAAGGTGCTTAAGTATATCTAGGCACATAAATGTGGAATGGAAAGGAAAAGAATGCCAGGCATTCATTTTGGTGTTTTTAGTGATAGAGGCAGAGAAATATTGAGGAGAAAGAATGGATCAGCAGTTTTCTTCTGCAGCTAGAGTGAGCAATACAGCATGAGATACAATGGTACTGTACCCAAAGAAGTGAACATGCAAGTGGCTCCTTTGTGCATATTCTCAGATGCAGCCATCACACATTCTTTGTATCATCTACTGTGACAATTGTATGTCTAATTTCTTTCCTCACTTGTGGCGTTATTTGTACACATTTTGCTTTTTGTAGGATTTCCCCAGAACATTATCATGGTTGGGGGCTTTAGGGGATTTTGGTTTGGGGGCTCTTGGTTTTTGCTTTGAAAAAGCTTGAGAGTTCTTACTGCCTCCTCGAACTCTTCATAGGAGCTGGGAAAAAAGCACCCTCTCTAAAAGGGTAATCTATATTGATATGTAAAGTGATGTGACTGAGTAAAGTGTCAGTGTAGCTTTCATTGTCATATGTGAAGATAACACTTGATATTTCTAGATGGTTAATGATTGAAATCTTCCCATCATATAATTCTTGTCAGTCACACTAGCAATTATGGAACAGTTTCTCAATAAATTATGGTGCAGGAGGCTGAATGAGTGTGAACATGACTATGATAAATCTACTCAGGGAGAGTGGAAAATGTCATGTTGTATATAATGCTGGCATTTTAATGTAGCTTTCTTATTTGTGCAATATACATCATCTAAGAGAATTAGCAGTCAGCAAAAGCTTTGACATTGCCAATTTGCAGTCTCCATGACTAAGTAATTGATAAATGAACAGAATGTATTGAAGCCAGCAATAGCCAAAAAACTGGGATCAAACTTTCATCATAGGAACTTCAGTGTCATTTGTTCTCAGCAAAATCTTGGTTAATTTGGATGATGAGAGAGGCCCAGGCCAAACCTCTGTTGTTTAACCCTTGGGCTGAGCCATGCTGCAGGGCAGTTGTGTTGTCCTGATGGGAACACTGCAGAGAGGAGCAACAGAGCATAGAGTCTCCGTCAATGGCAGGAAAACTAGCACTGTTTTTAGGAAGTGCAGTTACATTTTATAAAAGCATATGTTATGCATTCAATCTGGTGACTGGCAAACTCTTTGTGAGTGTTCCATATTTTAATTCTTGACTAAGTACGCAAGTCGTACTACAGTCTATATTGTTATATATTCACTGCAATGTATAGGCAGTAATATTGTGCTGAGAAGGGAAGTATGTTGTAGGGTTAACATTATGCAGTTCAGTAAACTGGGGCCTGACCACTGGCTATTAAACCTGTAGTCTCAGAACAAAGAGTGTGTGATATAGGAGAAGAGTAATAATGAAATTTTGAACAAAGATGAGATTTTGACTTTTCTGACCACCATCTAAAGAGTAGCTAATACATGATGGGAAGTGAATTTAGCAGCGTCTGCTGTTTTCAAAGTGAAGGTTTGTCTTCTAATGTCTCAATTTTCCTTTCCTCCTTTTAGGAAGGAGGCATGGTCAGCTGTTATGTCTTTCTGATGCTTTTTGTCCCATTACTATTTCACCAGAACCCTGGTTCTTTTCCCGTACAACAAACATAAAAGAATAGCTTTTAGTCCTGTTGCATTTAGCATTGTATGGTCATCTTTCTATTAGGAGAGCTTTCATATTTCAAATGATACTGTATTTCAGCCACGTATGTAGACTGAAAGATGGAGGCTATGAAGGAAAGATTTTTTTGATTGTTTGTTTTTAAATAAGTATTTCAGCACCTTTTGCTTGATAATCTAGGTTGGCAGAATGAGGCACGTCACGTATGTGGGTTCATCTTGGTTGCTGGCAATTCACATTGTATGAAAGAATCTCTCTTTTTCATTGCAGTATTTCATTTAGCATATTTGGTGCTTTTTCTGGGACACTTGGAGTAACTGGATGTGTGAGAGCTGATGAAAGGACTAGAGGGAGTGATAACGCTTGCATAGTTGCTTTTTTTTTAGTTTTATTTTTAGTACATTGAGTTACCTCAAACTCAGTTTTCTCTTCGACCGCTTATGATCAGTGCTACAATATCAAACATATTTTTTGTCTCTGAGAGATTTCTGCCTCAAATAATGACTATATTTACTATCCCTGCCTGTCTGTTCAGTGTGTGTCAGAAATCGTTGCTCACACAAGATTGCAACACAGTACAATAAATTCCATGTAGAGGTCTGAGGACATTTATATCCTGCCCTTGAGTGGAAGCTCAATTAAAGTACTCTTGCTCACTGCTGACAGCCTGATGTGACATGGTGAAAATAATTCTTGATGGTTACCTGTAAATTTCAATTGCTTTTGTCACTCCTTGACTTGAAAGGAAGGAAAGTCAAGGACAGATAGTTGTCCAGTGGTTACATGTAGACCTGACAACAGTGAACTTTATTCCTAGCTTTGCGCTGCAACGAAGTGTAGACTTTTTTAAGTAGTTTAGCTTCTCAATAGTTTGTGAGAATTATTTCAATAATAATTGCTAATCTCTTTGAGAGTGTCAAATTGAAGAAGCTATTAAATTCCAAGTACTGTTGTTGCAGTGAAGTAATTCTCTTTTGCTCTCTTTGCTAATTAACTCTCTTCAGGATAACACAGATGAAGCAGCGTTAGTGCAGGAGGTGTTAAATACTTTAAATGGCAGCAACTCACTGGAGGAAACAATTCTTCTGAGGGAGCTAAAGAACTAAGTGGTAAAATTGGTAACAAAAACATGCAATTATTTTTTAAATCGGCTAACTGCTGCTACTCTAAAGGTTTTTTGATAATTCTCTGCATATAATACGGTCTGAAAATGTTCATTATGTTAAGACAGTGGCTTTTATTTCAGCATCTGAAAAAAATGTCTGAAAGGAGGAATGGAATAACTTAGGAAGATATAGGACCACCCCTGTGAATGTTCAATGACGTAGCACTTGTCTTGAAGGAAATCATAACTCCCAGGCCTATTAGATTCCTTGTTTGTCACTTGAGTGGTTTCAGTGAACTTAATCTATGAGTGATCATCTACAAGTGATCCAGTTGTAGAGAGTGATTGCGTACATATGTGCAGTGATGTCCCATGGGGCCATATGTGTATCTTGTCTGAGCCCACCGATGTGGCTGTTGGAATTACCTTGGCTCTAGAATTATGGGGCACACTGGGGTTCACAGGTGTGCATTGGAGAGAGATTTTTTTAGACTCAGTTTGATTAGAAATGGCCTGTGTAGCTATCTTCTGTTACAAAACACAGGGAATTGCTCGCATAAAAGCTCAATTACCCATGCAAATTAAGATAAAGTAGTATTTTTGGAACATGTTCACTCCTGCTCTCCTAGTCTCATTTTTTCCCCTCTGCTGTGCTTACACCTGTACAGGCATGTCTCCCTTCCTTTTCTTGGCAATGTAAACTAAAAGATCAGCTTGGACATAAACAAATAAAATAATAGAAAGCCATACTGTTCAAGTGTCCCCAAACTCTGAGATTATTACAGTATGCACTCATTTTCTGACTTAATCCCTAAAGGGCTGCTGATTGATGAGGAGTGTGTGCATGTACACACAAGCACAAATTCTGAGAAGTCCAGTGCCTCCGAAGTGACATTTATGATTTCTTCAAAAGAAAAAGAAGCATGATTTTGTTTCATTTCTTCAGTGGAGATAAAAGACACAATCAAAAAAAAAAAAAAAAAGATGATGGCAGGCATGATATGAAGTCTGTTTTCAAGACACTTGTGCAAGATTGGAAGGATCCACATTCAAGACATAGAAATGTATTAGGCAAAATAAATGCATGCTGTAGTGAAGTTATTTGCTGTTCTGATGTCCCTCTGTTTTTCCTAAATACTTCACCCTAGCATTGGAAATGAAACTGTTAAATCAAAACTGTATTTTCCTCAGTAATATTTCACATTTTTAGGTGAGTGTCCAACTTTATGGTACTTGATTTATGTTAACTTAAACTTGTTTGCAACCACTTAGTAGAGTGAGAACTGCATATATTTTCTGAAGGCCAATCATCTTGGATTCTTGAATTAGTTAACAAATGAGCACAGCACAGGAATTTTCTTGTGTTATGGGGATTTTTTTCCCCTAATTTTCTTTTACTACATCAGCATTAATAAAATGTATTGCTATCCTGTTACTGTTTAGAGAAATACCAGTCCTTTTAATTGTGATTCTTCAACGGTCATAATAAAGCTTTGTATCATTAGTAAACATTTACATTTTCTGTCAGATATTGTCAGTTCCTCTGTTTGTGCTTTTTTGAGTTAAGCTTGTCAAAATCTGAAATGCAGAAGATGAACAGTATCATTAAATATTTGAGCTGCGATTTGGTGGTCATTCCAAGCCCACTGTCACTCCAGGTGATTGCTGGCATGATGACAGCTCTTCTCTGCTTTGCCCAATTCTGTAAATGCCTTCCTCTAGGAAACTCATCAGAGAAGCAAGAAACTTCTCTTCAGCTTACTGAAAGTTTCCTCTAAAAGTAAAGGACCCTTTGATTCCAGAGGCTAAAAGCATTGGTGTAACAAACTGCCTTACAATACAAAAATGGAGCTCCAGAAAAGGTTGATAACCTGCTGAGCAAATAAATCCTTGATATTTCTGTAGGACCATGGTGGTTTTATGCAAATTAAAAAACACACAAGAAGAAAGGAGAAATACAGTGTGTTAGATGCATGGTTGCTTTGCTTTGTAATCACCCTTCTCTGTGATATGCTGGACTCTGTCTTTATTCCAGCATCAGCCAAAGGAAGGTTGGACCTGACCAAGGAGCAGCCTAATATTAAAGCAAATTTCAAGGTTATTCCATTTGCAAATAATATTGCAGAGCAACTCAGTATATATCATAGCTCTATTTAAAAGGTGTCAAAACTGCATTTACCCTACCACTGCTGCTGTATTTCAAATAACTGGAGAATATTGTTTTTAGATGACAGAAAGTGATTAAGTGTTACACTTCATATGATGGGGGTTTCAAATACAGAGCATAAGTCTGTGTAGGGATATGTAGCTTGTAAAAACGCTAGTGAATTGCAGTTAAAAAAGATGCACAGATTAGTACTTCGGATTAAAAAAGAAACAAAACAACGAACCACTGCCAGAAAAGAGAAAAGCTTTGTTTTGCACTGTTGTAGAAGTGTGTTGGTTTACTTACTGTGGTTATAAGTGTTGAAGGCTGCTGAATGCTGTGAGCAAGAACAGTCACCCACCAATTCTTTTTCATTAATTGATTGCCTTGTTGTGCCTGTTTTTGAACTAAAGAGGGTTTGAGCCCAGAGTGATAAAGTCCTCACCAGCTTGTCTTTTTCTTGAAAATCAGTAAATTATAAACTGAGAGAGCTCATTGCATTAAATGCAATTAATTCCATTAAATAATTAAGCAGCAAAGCAGAAAGGGTGGCCTGAGTGCCAGATGTGTCCTTCATTGGATTTCTTATCTCTACTTACATTTCTCTTTGAATAACACTTGAATGTTTTTTCTCTAGAGGGGAAGTCATGTTCAGCTAAGAAGCATTAGGGTCTGCAGCCTCTGTGGCCTGATGGAGACCAGATGCTCCACATTGTTAACATTGTTTTGGTAGATGAGGTGAATGGGTCACTGACCTCTTCACTAGGAGACAAAATTTATATTAGCGTCAATTATGTAGAGTCAAGATATGTGGAAAATGCTGTAAAATACATTTTCTGTTCTTGCCTTCCAGAGAAGGTGAGGGTATGAAACATCATCACATCATTATTCTCTCCCATCAGCTTCCTTAGGGAAGCAGTGTGAAATGAACACAGGGCAGAATCAACATCTGTGTTCTCCATGTGTAGGCTTCCCGTTTACTTTTTTTTCAACAGCTTACTTTACTGATTCTGTTTTTCTTGTTAAAAAAAAAAAAAAAGAAAAAGATAACATTTAGATCTAAATATTTTTTTCTTTTGTGCTAGTTACATTAAGAAATTTCTGCATCATAGAAACAGCTGCTTTTCAAAATGCCGAATAACTTCCAGCAGTGTAATTTCCAGCAGTAATTCTGCAGAAGTATAACCTGCATTAATGGAAAACATTTTACATCAAAGAATGTATTTTAATACTGTACTAGAGACATGTCACAAATTTAAAGGAAGCATTTTGTGTCAGTGTAATGGTGGCTATGACAGAAAGGAACTGGAAAGCAGATATTTAGAGAAAATGAGATAATGCTTCATGAAATAGGGGGTGTAAAGAAGGCAATTTTGTTTTAAAAGTGTTCATTTTCTGATTTCCAAACAAATAGTTGAAAATGTCAGCATTCATTAAAGTGCTGTTAGCTAATCATGTATTTTTTCAACTGTAGTGGAACTGAAATAACAGGGCTGATTAAGAAAACAAAGAAAGAGAGGAACTGAAACATACAAACTTTTTCTTAAAATCTTGTAGTGGAAAGTGTCACTGGAAATCTGGCAAGCCGGGGGCTGCTGGGTTGCTCCACTCTAAATATTTTGCAAAATGAAATAGCAGTTATGTAACAACAAACTGCATTGGCTGCTAGACGCGAGACCTTCAGAACATCTGTGTTGGGCATTGCTCCATCTCAAGATGGAGGGGTTCCTGCCTGCCAAGCAGAACTGGCAAGAAAGTTGGGAGTTGTTCTGACTGCAATAATGGAGGCGTTTTTATCTTCCTCGGAGGAACATATGTAGGTTGTATTGTATATTGTTCAAATCTGATGCTCTGTGCAAATGTAGCATTTCATCTGTTCAATTAGAATACTTTGTTGTAGTTTTTCTTTAGTGTTATTGCGGTGCTAAGCTCAAGTAAATATATTAAATTATTCAACATGTAGTGTAGGAACTTGTGCTAAATAAATACAGCCTGTTTTTCATTTGTCTGATAGTGGTCACTGGGCTTAATAACAAATTTGGTCTCTCTCTGATAAAGCAGTAAACTTCAAGCATGGATGGCAAAGCTCTTCTTGTTGGCCTTGAGGAATGGGGTGGGTAATGTTATGCTGCTGCTTTTCCTTATTTATTTTTTTTACTGTAAAATTAAATTATAGTAACTAAAAATAAGCACCAATTACTGTTGCACAGTGGCAGGGATGCTTATTAATCTCCACTGATTGGAGAGGCTGTTCCCATATATTTCCACTTGTTCACAGTTGCAAATTGAAAGAACAAGAACAGTCAGTTGCTCTGCAGCCTATGTTAAATGTGCATTTATTTGAATAGCTGTGTTTATTCTAGTTTACTTCAGATATGGTCCTGATGTACTTAGTTATCTGTATAAACAATAACATTTATTCTGCTGTTTATATGTATTTTTATATTCCTTGATAGTTTCTACACTCACTTGTACCTATGTAATCTCTCCAATCTCTTCTTCGGTGGATGTAAGGAAGCTGAACTGAGAACAAAAATTTAATTGTCGTTTTCAGTAGACAAAAACCCATCTCAGAGAACTGTAATTGCCACAATTTGTCATTGTCCTATATGTGCTAGAAATGAAATAGTTTCATATCATGCCACAGAGGTACCAGTAATTCTCACCAACTAATAACATGGAATTTTGCAAAATTGTTCCAGTCAGACGATAATATGCAAACTGGAGCAGATGGTCTGTAACAGCTGTAATGGTTGAAGGTTGTTTTGCTCAATGTTCACCAGCAAGCTCGTCAGCAGAGACCCAGTGGCTGATTTTGTGAATACCTATAATCTGTACTTGTGTAATGAGTTATTACATCTGGCTTGAGAAGCTAGTAACAAAAAGCCAAGGTGCGATATCTTACCTGTAATGGTTTGTTTTGGAGCTAAATGTGTGGCAGTGCCCACTGCACGATATATACACTCAGTGTTTCAGCTCAGCAGAAAAGGTGATATGTCCAGCTGGGAACACTGAACCTCTGTAGGAAAGGCAAGTAATGCAGTTCTTGCCAGTTCTTTTTTTAGTTCCCACCCATTTCTAGGCTGAACAGAGTCATTAGTTTTAAAGCTGATAATAAGAAAGAGAGGCAGGAAGGAGTTGTGTTGCCCTGGAAGAGGAACTGTGCAACTTTGTTACGCACAGAGAGTACTTTATATATGTTTCCAGCCATGATGCTTATGTAAAGTTTTAGGCTTTGTATCTATTACATACTCTATAATATACTCCAAACTATATTCTCTAAAGAGTATGGTGATCAGTCATTCATTACTCAATATGCATTTTTAAAGTTACCTTTGAATGATAAGTGATCATCTTTAGGATTTTTTGGTCTTTTTTTTGTTTGTTCTTTTTTTAGAGCGTTAATATTTTGGAACGGAAGGCTTCTTCGGGAAGCACAGACCCTTCCTTAAGCAAGCAGTTCCTTGAAACAGACCCTATCTCTCTGTCCAAGGTAAGCAAGAGCACAGGCTGGGATCCAGGTGCTGTGTTTCCTTCTGTTGTTACAGCATAGTTTGACTAAGCTTTAGGGTATTGGTTTTTATGATTCTGTCACTGAATACATTTTGATCCTGCCCCAGAGCTTCCTATTTGCCACCTTAGGTGTCAGGGAGCCCAGTGATCTTTATTAGATTTTGTATTAACAAAATTAAAGATTTGGGTGGTGGTGGAGATTGTTTTTTCCACCCATGAATGTCTCCCAGGAGCAAGATTGTCTATCTCAGAATATGGAGCTATCAGGGACTTTGAGAAATGTTCCAGTCCAATCAGAAAAAAAAACAAAAACCCATATCCAAGTCCAAAAGCACTACTAATCAATATGATATTGATTAAAAATACATAGAACATTCATCCTAATTGCATTTCTTGAGGTAGTCTCCTAAAGTTTGAAACTATTGCTGAGGCCTTCAGTAGAACTGTAGAGGTAACAGCACAAGTTCCTGAACGATGCACCCTCTCGTGCAGTGCTTTGTAGTCAGCGTCCTCTGGGCTGAATTCCTGAGTTCTGAAAGGGCTGATTCTAAGTAAGCCCAATTCTGAATCAAGAAGGCTTCATTTTAAGATATATCATATAGAAAAGTAAGATTGTTACTGAAAAGTTGGGGATGCTGTGATGGAATACTTGGCAGAAAAGAAAAAAACCTGAAATTAAATATCTATAACTCATGATACTTGGGAAAACATATTCAACATGAAACATGCTATTCAACTGTGTAAAAGTGAAATTGCCCTATCTCATTTGAAAAAACAAAAAACCAAACAAGTCCCTTATTGCCAGTACCTGGGACATATGCAGAACTAGGCCTGTAAGATCTGCCTGTGTTTCCTGGTCCTGCTGCTCCATGCAGAGCTGCTGCTCACTTAACGTGCAGTGAATCATAGAAGTCCTGGAGCAGCAAAGCTGTGCTTTAAGTGATCCAGCATCAGATGAGGACCCTTCGCTGTCACTCTGTTTTCCCCTTTCTGGCTGCTCTTGCAGTAGAATGGTCTGTGGCACAGTGTCCCTCATACTTGGCATATCTCTTCATACCAAACGTAGATGGGGTGAGCTGCAGTTAGGATGGTTAGGGTGTCTTTATAACAGCTTGTGGCACTGGTGCAGCAAAAGGCAGCTAACTGTTATTGCACTGAATAATGGCTCATTATGTCTTCCTGTATCTGGCCTTTCGGTTAAATGAATAACTCTATGAGATTGTGTGATTTCTGGTTGAGAAGTAATCAATACTGATGTTATCTAGTAGATAAAAGACTTATGCCCACAGCTGATCTTCTAAAGGAAAAATCAATATGATGAGGAGTCAGTTGGCAGAGTAGCGGAGAGATCCTCTGCTTGCCCCAGCGGACTCATAGTTTAATTTCCCCCCTGAAAAGCCAAGTGCTTCATGGGGAAAAAATAATGCATATGTGCTTCCTGCTGCAGTAGTGGAAATAGAATATCATATCAAAACACAGTGAAATCAAAGTGATGGTTTTTGAACTGTGTTTATGTGCCCTGTGATATTTTCAGTTTGCGGTTATGAAGGGAAAGTTAAACAGAGTTAAAATTTTTATTAAAATTTATAGCGGTATTACTTGGGACAGAACTTTTCATCCTTGTTAGATTAGCAACTTCTTATTCAGGTTTGTAAATGTAAAGTTTGGTGTTACATTTATAATCATATTTCCACAACAGTGATGTTGATGCTACTGAAACTCCATAACACAGGCAGGGCTGATGGTTTTTGGCTGCGAGCAGGTTCATGGGAAATGGAGGAAAGGACTTTTGTTTCTCTTTAAATGTTTGATGAACTCTTCCCTCTCCCAGTAGCTTTATGTAACATCAATGAGAGTTGTGACAGCTGAGAAAATGCTAGATTGCAACTTAGTATAATTTTGTTGATTTTGATAGCAGCAAGGGGACGTGAATAAAGGCATGACTTTTTTCTCTTTAAAAGCGTTGTTCTTTGGCTGTTCACTATGATATATCACAACTCAGACCTGAGTCGTACAAGTGGTCATGCATAACAACTGGTGTGTGAAAGGAATGTGCTTTAATTGGCTCTCAGAAAGGCGTACAGCTGGTTGTGTCTGAAATGATGCAGCTCTTATTCTTTACTCTAGGGAGAGAATTAGTTAGCTTCCCACCGTGTTTCACTTAATGCAATGAAAATGAATGACAAGAAACTTTCAAAAAGATTAATTTTCTTTTACATCTTTCTAGAGGTGCAATTAGCCTCTGCAACTCTGCCTCATAAACTGCCTCATAACTGAAGACAAGAGCTGGCTATGTTCAGACCAACCACAAGTCAACCTCTTCTGCTTGAACTTTAGATTTTAAGGAAAATTAAGTGTATCCAAAATCAGTGCAGATTGTACGCTAAAGATAAGAAAGCTTACATAGTTTTATGCTCAGGGAATGCTGCAAAGTACACCGTTAATTTATTCCCATATATTTAATATTAAGATCTCTACATTTCATCTCACTGTTTTTAGAGGAGTACTCTGAGTAAAGATACATTTTGAATATGCAGATTCTGCCCATGCTCCACTTACAACATCTGTCAAATCTTTTTAGCTCTTATGATGCAGAGTTAATCTTTGTTTTGCATTACAGAATTTGTGCTGCATATAAATGCCATTTTACATCATGCGTACACACAGTTATTAATCAATGTGTCCATGCTTTTTCACCAGGAGCCTGACAGCTGGGAAATCATAGAGGGTCTGAAAATTGGCCAGACCAATGTACAGAAGCCAGACAAACATGAAGGCTTCATGCTGAAAAAGAGAAAATGGCCCTTAAAAGGTTGGCACAAGGTAAAGTTCTCATAAAACAGTCAAAGGATTATTGCTTCCTTTTATGATTTGGAATTTTTTGCCTAGAGAAAATAGGATGTAGGGTGACTGAAAAATAAAAGCCCAGGATTTTAGTGCATGACTTTATCTTCAGACTGTATAAAGAATTATTCTGCACACACAGCTTTGTGGCTTCAACATTGCAGGGCTGGCTGTGTAATGTTATATTCAAAATCCAGGCAGACAGTATAAATAATACAGCAGATGTCTCATGTTTTAAGAGGTTTAGCTGATATAACTTTCATTCTTCTGAATACATTATAACAAAATATAGCTGTGCAGCTTTAGTTTGAATTGAGTTTACATGGAAGTAGCCAGGACTCCATGAGAGCTGAGGAGGGCTTTGGTGTGGACCAAGGCGTTCTTACTTGAGAGCATCCCCTGGAGTTCTTTTCCCTTCAGCCTTGCTGGCTGGGCAGATTTGCTCATCCTTGTCCCTGAATTTGTTTGTCAATGTGTCTTTAATCTTATTTGTGGACATGAAGCATGACTATTTAACAAAACACCATCACAAACACCAACAGCAACAAAACAAAACAAAAAAAAACAACCCTCGAATCTTCTGTTTCTATTTAGTTAATGTGGAGACATTTCTCCATGGATATTTTTACTTTTTGTTAACCCTAAACCCAGTGTTCTTTATCTCTTCTGCCTGTATTTTATAGCATAATAATTAGACCTCTTTAAAATCCTCTGTTAGCGAGATTTGGTTATTGATGCCTACCCATATTTTGCACATTGGAGTAGTTCAAGAACGATCATTTTCTAGGACACAGAGCATTGTATTGTGAAGAATAGTGAAACCTACTGTTATAAACGGCTTTTTTATTCCCAGTAAAATGTTAACTTTGATTTTTTTGGTCAACTTTTTGTTAACTTTGATTTTTTATGCAACTTAGGTCTGTGTCCATATTCACACTAATTAGTATAAATCACACCATTTTTCTAATTTCCCTATTATTTGTGAGTGTTATACTAACGTATCCACATGCTTGATTGTCAATACGAGATTTCCACCTGCCTGCTACTTTTTTTTCTGTTGGCCTATCAACCATATTTTGTTTTGGTTTTGTTTTACTTAGCTAGGATTTATGTTTTTGGCATCCAAATATTTATGTACCACTTGAATTTAGCCTAGAGACACTACAGGTTTTCAAACTGGTATTCTTGAAATACTGAAAGAACAGAAAAGAAGATCTTAAAAACAGAACAAAACAGCAAAAGCGAACAAGCAAGAATTAGTCTGATATATGAGACTGTATGGGGTAGTTCACCACTTCCGTTCCTTTAAAATGCAATACATTGATGTGTTGTTTCTTGGACAAGTGTTTGCTGTAGGAACATTACATGTAAACAGTTCTGTAAAGGAGATTAAGCCTGGTGATCTTTTTTTCATCCTGGCTTTAGAGCAGTTATGTGTGTAAATAATTTTTAGTGTGATTAATTAGCTTCACAGCCTCCCTCTATGCTCTACCTTACTTTTCACCTAGGGAAATGGAACTTCTGAACTTTGGGTTAGAAACTGTGCGTTGGCTAGTAATTTTTTTCCTGCTGTTGCCCTGATATCCTGCTGTTTCTGTAACACTACTTTATGCTGTGAGCACAGTGTGGAGTTCCAGAGACAATGATTGTACTGTGTGCTGTTAGTGACCTGACAGCAAAGCCATGGAATCCTCTGTCTGTTGAACACTGCATGTCAAAGTCTGATGGCTCTCAATGTGCTTTATTAGCATATCACTTACAACATGTACAGCTTACATAGTAGTTCATCTGCTTCTGAAGTGCTGTATGCTTTGAAATGCAATGTGATAAAAGGTCATTGGTGTGTGGAGCCTACAGAGGCAGAAAAATAGGAAATTAACATCATGTTCTTCTGAAGTCTATTAATGACCATACCTAGTAAAACTAAAACTCCACAACCCTGTTGTTTTGTCATCTTATTCGAGAAGCTACACCTCCAGCAAAGCTGGAATTTTATCACCCTGTGTCAGACCGTGGTACCATCTGTTTTGCAACTGACATCATTTTCAGAGGCATCTTCAGGAGATATTTTCTGCCATGCAAGTACAGACCCTGCTCATAATGTCAGTTTAACAGGTTCACGTCATGCAAATATGATCCTTCTCTTCCATATCAGACAGCTTAGAGAGTCTTGGGTAATAATAACTTGCTGTGTTCCAAATCGTTACCATATATTAGTGCTTTAGGTTAGGCCCTAAAAATATGAATTAGTTTGTATTACTTGAATGTTTTTAAAGTTAGTGTTGATAACACAAGTTAGTGAATCTCAGTAAAAACCTACATTTCCTGCCAGGCTGCATCTTTATGCTGTGTGCCAAATGCTGTGCTAACTTGTCCGCAATGCAGCTAGAGCCGTCTAGTACGCACAAGCTACAGCAGCTTTAATTGTTGGAGAAGCACATTGAACTGGGGATTCTGCTCTCTGCTGTAGGGAAAAGCTGCTCAGCAAAATAAAGGTATAGCAATGGCACAGATAGGCATTGTCATGTTACCTTTAATTTGCCTATTCCTGGTAGCTGCACCAATGAAGATACACTGACTCACACCATATCACTTGCAAATGTACAGAACACAAACCCTCTAGTGACCAGGGTATGTTGCTGGTAATGCTGTAGTATTTCCACTTGTACTAACGCATCTAGATTACATCTAGAAAAAGTATAAAGAGCATGAATCACAGTTTCATCTTTACTTCACTGTACAGAGGTCTGCTGTGAGCACAAAGTTTTGGATGGTAGAGCCATGTCTCACAGCCTGCATCACTTCCCAGCTGGTGATCCAAGCGACCACAGGAATATCCATCTGTGGGTCTTCCTTCCAGGGTGTGGATCTTGCACTAGGAAAAGCTTTTCAGCTTCTGGATAGGGAGAACAAGCAGTTATGTTGAAACATGACCAGCTTATTTGGGAAGAAAACAGGAGGAAAACAAAGAAAAAGACTTATCTCTTTCAGCCTATGTTGTCTTTCTAGTAGACCTTATTGAATTGGCCAAAAAACAGAAAAAATATTCTTAATTATTAAGGTTTCTTAAGTTCAACATACTGTTGAGCATACTGTTGGAAACAGAATCTAGGTTTTCACACTTAAAAGATAATTGCTATCAAAGAAGGAGAAAAAAAAAATATTTACTACCATACTTATGCTCTCTTTCCAACCTGTAAACAGTCCTTAATTGTTAGAGTTATCATTTTCTTTTGCAGATAACTTATTATGCACAGTTTAAGTTGCATCTGATCATTAAGAAAAAAAAATCTTTTTTTCCACTTTCAGAGGTTTTTCGTCCTGGATAATGGACTATTAAAATATTCAAAGTCACCAATTGATGTAAGTAAAGTTGAAGACCATTTTAAAATTTGTGTTAGAATTCAACCTGCTAGAGGCTCATTCTCATACTAGGCATGTTTATTACAGCATACACATGAAAGTTGTTGGTGGATTCAAAGAGAGATTTGAATTTGGAAAGCATGTGAGGTTTTGGTTGAGTTATATTCCCCCAGATTCTGCCTTTTATTATTTCTGTAAAAATAGAAGGTTTATTATTTAGTTTATTTAATGAAGATGTTTGAAAGATTAGCCTGACCATGTATTTTACCTTTTTAATTTTGATGTCAGGGAGAGCTGATTATTTTGAGATATGTGGATAGGACAGAAATGTGATTATGATGCACTCGATATATAAGGGGTAGTATTAAATTAGATTAGATACCAGTAACCATCAAGCTGTATCAGCAGGGAGCTAAGTGCTGTCTAATTTTCTCAGCTTCTCGCTTAACCTGTAGTTATGTGCTTATGTGAACCACCACACTTTTCATTTGGAGTTGGCTCTGCACTTGTGAGATATTTTTCTCGTCTATAAAAGGAGAACCTTTTTAGTTTGAATACAGGTTTTAACTTTTATGTGTCTTTATATTAAGATATTCCTAAAAAAGGAAGACATTTCAGCACCAGATATTTTGCTGTTAAATATAATGAAATACATGGTACTACGAATTTCTTACTCTGCTTTTTGATTTCAGATACAGAAGGGCAAAGTACATGGGAGCATTGATGTAGGCTTATCAGTTATGTCAATTAAAAAGAAGGCTCGCAGAATAGATCTTGATACAGAAGAACACATTTATCATCTGAAGGTAAAAGTGATGCAAATATGTATTCTCTTTTCATCCACAGTGGAAATACATAATAGTAATTAGAAAAGGTCTGCTGTGGGAGAAGGAGTATTATTTTGAATGCTTCTTGATAATGAGTTACTTTGTAGGTGAAGTCCCAGGATACATTTGATGCATGGGTTTCCAAATTACGCCACCACCGGTTGTACCGTCAGAATGAGATTGTGAGATCTCCAAGAGATGCTAGCTTCCATATATTCCCCTCAGCCTCTACTACAGAGTCTTCACCAGCTGCTAATGTACCAGATGGAAAGGTACGTTGTGTCCTTTTGTTGGAAACTCATGCTTGCTGGTCTTGTTCATGGGCAAGCCTGAGTTTCAGTGGGCTCTGCTTGGAGTGCCAGTAGAGAGGAGTTTTCATTGGATGGAGGAACTGATGGCCAGCAAAAAGCTGAGAGTACTGTAGCTTTCATTAATGAGCTGCTGTAGAGATTGCGCAAAGAACTAATTGTCTTCAGAAGAATTTGCACTGGCCTTTTGCATCTGAGATACATCTATCTCTGTTATTCTGTAGTTTTCTTCCTCTTTAACAACTTTTGCAAGTGGTGTTTAGCAAACATAGTTTGTGAGGTCCTTGCTTTGATTCTCCAGCACGCTGTGCAGAAGTACCTGTGTCGTGGGCAACTACATAGTCAAATCACAGATGTCACTGAAATCACAACGTGTATTTTATTTTTTTTATTCCAAAGAAGTACGGTGATTACACTGACTGAGCAACACATGCAACAATAAGTGTAAGCATTTTATTATACCTTAGGTACAACAAAATAGCTTCCCATGGCAATCTCCTATACCTTGCAGTAACAGCCTTCCTGCAACCTGCACTACTGGGCAGAGTAAAGTAGCAGCCTGGTTGCAGGACTCAGAAGAGATGGACAGATGTGCAGAAGGTTAGTCTTTACCGTTTTGTGCCTTGCCCTTTTAGCAAATATCTTGTTGGTAAGAAATAAGATACAGTCAATAGAAGTGGTTAAGTGGCTTCTTTACATGCCTATGAGGGAGCTCTTTAGGTAATAAATTAGATGCTTGTAGTAGGAATTTCCCTCTTTGCTTGTGTTATGATGTTGCTTTTTAAATTTATTTTAACAATATGTATTATCTTAATGGATGTCATTATTAAAGTTTGCTTAACTTTTAAGGTCCAATCTTGTTGCTGACTGCAATAGAAATAACAAGTGCTCAACGTCTCTGACAATAAGTCTACTACTTAGATGCTTTACTATTGGGTTTGAGGCATTTGACTTTTGTAATACAATAAAATGCCAGTGGTGAACATTATGGCAAAGTAAGAAAATATCTGAACTGAAGCACCTAATGTTTTTTTGTTTTATGTTTCAGATCTTGCTCATTGTCAGTCAAACCTTGTGGAACTCAGTAAACTTCTTCAAAATTTAGAAATACTACAGAGAACTCAGTCTGCACCAAATTTCACAGACATGCAGGTAATTCTGTTTGATAATAAATAATCATGTTGAAGCATTTATTGGTTGCATTAAAGGTATTGTAAAGATGCTATCTATTAACTTAAAATTGATTTTCTGAAATTGTAATAACTCTTAGATGAAAGGTTTATCTTAATCATGTTTATCTTAATCATGTGTAATAGTATTTCATGTGTAATCGGATAAGATGTATTAAGATTATTTGAGTTAAATAGGAAGAATCAAATAATTAAGTCATTTGCAAAAGCAGAACTAAGAACAATTACAATAGAATTATATGTACACATTGCAATTATATTTGAGGAGTTGTTATTGTGCTCAGTAAGATACTATTTTAAGTTTTTAAGGAGTGCAGATTCAAACCCTCAAGATGGGAGAACGTTGCATGTTCTAGATAAGAGGGCATAGTCACAAAGGTCCTAAGGATTGGACCATTTCCCACTTCAGAATGAGTTTTCCTCTTGACCACAAGAAAGCAACAACAGATTCTAAATCTTAAATACTTTCTTCCTCTTTCACTCAGCCCACTTGATTATGCAAGTCTCCCAGTGGTGTTTTTGTGTTGGAAAGGCTAGTTCCAATGAGGAGACTAAGCATTGATTTCAGGAGGAGGTGAACTCTGCATTTCTGTGATAGTAACAGAATAGAAATCCACGAGGATTTCAAAATCCGTTCCTAAATGTTATACACTGTGAAGAAAGTATACCAATAGTTTTGCTAAATAAGTAGAACATACTTTTTTTTTTTTTTTAATAGTAGGAGCATGGGTATCTACAGCTGGTCACTGCTGTAGTTGCAGGTCACGGCAGCAGCATTCTTTTCTTCACTTTCTAATTTATCAACGTCTAACACTACAAGTCTCTACTAACTTGGTGTATTGTCTGTATTGCTTGTGTCTACTTAATAGTACCTTGCTGCTTTTAACTATTTGTGTAATGTAGGCTAACTGTGTAGATATTTCAAAGAAAGACAAGCGGGTCACAAGACGATGGAGAACAAAAAGTGTCAGCAAAGATGCAAAAATTCAACTTCAGGTACTGAATCCACGTGTTTTCCTTTTCACTGTACTTTTAGATTAATTTTTAAGCATGAACTGATATATTAACTGAAAGTAGGAAGTCAATGTACTGTCTCTTATATTCCTGATGATGCAAATTAAATCTCAATAGGCTGTTTAAAACCTAGACAAGATAGTGAAAAATGTACTGATTTTACTTTCATTCATATGAAAACATTGCCATCTAGGGAAAGGAAGAGAAGCTGAACACTAGTCAGATAAGGTGCAAAAAAGGCAATATGCATGCAGCACACGGGGATACTGATATTCCATCTTAAACTTGCAGAGAGGGACGGTTGAGCAGGTGACATCAAACTAAGAGCAGAAAACATGAATGAAATACTAAACATGCCAGTTGTCTTTATCAAAACCTATACTAGGAATGTTACCAGTGAGAAGTATTTTCAAGAGCCCAATCTTATGAAACAGGCTACTATGGGAACAAATTGAATTAAACCAAAGAATAAATTATATAAAGAAAAAACAGTTGATATCATCCTGCCTTACATCTGAAAAGTAGAAGTACAGAAATAAGCATAGAAACCCTATGTCACTTTGAGATCCAGGGAGTCTTACTGTATTTTGTCGGAAATAGTTGTGTGTTTTGAAGCCTAATCCAAAAACTGTTTTATTTTTTATAACTGAGCAGCTGCTAATGAAGACTATAAGTTTACAGACTTCAGGAGCTAACAATTACCGCTGTGCTGTCTGCTGTGGAATAAATATGTCAGCAACTTCTGATTAATTTAAATTCCTTGAAATTCATGCAGACTTTGAAAACCTTTAATATGTCTCTCAGAAACACAATAAGGAATTTCTGTGACTCAGAGACACAGTAAGAAGCTCTCTGTGACTCAATTAAGACTGACAATCTTAAGGAAGGAAAACTGTAAGGAAAGAAACATGCACCAGTGTTCCAATTGCAGCTGTTGTAGGTGACTTTTCTTTCTACCCGTTATTCTAGATAAATGACAACATGTTGAACAATGAAATATCTGTTAGGTTTAAAAAGCTTTATTAACAAGAGAATTTTGGAGGTTGATGTCATACCCTATTACC
Source organism: Pavo muticus (assembly GCA_016647715.1). NCBI lineage: Eukaryota > Metazoa > Chordata > Aves > Galliformes > Phasianidae > Pavo > Pavo muticus. Next base: position 986,050 of record JACDJE010000228.1, on the reverse strand, counting down.
TGCATGTGAAAGATCACTGTGTTTCCTTGTTGCTGAATAATGGTAGGCTACTAAAATTACCAGGAAAATGGATGCAAGCATTTGTTGGAAAGGCAGAGGCAAAACCCATGTTCTTCTTCCATACCACGGTGGTCTAAAGGAATTCCTCTCAATAAAAAAAAAAAAAAAGATGTAAAAATGATTAAGGCAGTCAATATGTGATGATCTAGGGTGCTTCACAAGGAATTATGAGCTGTTTCTGTGTTGCCTGTGCCCTGTCAAAGTGACACTGTGCTGGGCTTCCTGTGGGAGACTGTCAGTTTGGCACCTGATTCTCAGGATGCTGTTGGTGGCATGGTTCACTTTGCAGATTCCTCTGAGAGTTTGTATGCATAGCACTGCTCTATTTTGGTCTATCATTGCTGGGGAGGTAGTTGAACTCTGCTTAACTTGGGGCAGCTTTGACTCCTGGCAAGCGTAAGGCTGGAAAATGAAAAGCTTGTTTTATTAGAGGAAAGCACTAAATGATTGATGACTGATTTACAAATTAATTTGCAGGGAAACTGAAACAACAAAATGATTCTAAATTATATGCAAGGTGAAGATTTTTTTTTTGGCTGTTCCAATATCTTAACTAACTTGATTGGCTCGGTACACTGTTTATAATTCCAAGGACTATTCTGTCTCGGGAGTGGTCTAAAGCTGTGATCTGTGGAAGACGGTCTCACGCTGACTCTTGTGTTAATCATAATTTGCTCGTGCTGCTATTCCACTAAAATGTGGGTTTCCTCACATATTGAAGTTTTTTTTTAAGCTTGCTCTCCTATGGTGTTTTTCTATTAACCATTTCTTCTAGCTTCATTCCATATAGGTGATTTTTTCAAGATTACTCCAACACTTTATAAACTATTATCCACTACTTTGAATCACTGTCTAATTTGTGATCATTTCTTCATGGACGGTACACATGATTTACTATTAAATAGTTGACAGATTTGGTACCAAAAAAGCTTCTTTAGTCCTTTTACTTTCCCCATTCTGCCATACGTATCATTATTTTTTTGGGTTAATAATAATAATAACATACTAACTTCCAGCTAGATGAACTATTAATTCCATTTGAAATATTTGCATCAATTAATTTTAGAATAAGGAATTATTAGTTACCTTAAAAGGACCTTTTGCAGTATGAGATTGAGAGCCAAAGAGCATGAAAATGAGGTGTTCTGTTCACAAATAGCAGGGAACAATGCCGTAATTTTTCCAAGCTGTGTCCACTGCATAAGATGCAAGGAGAGAATTCTCCCATCTAGAGTCTTTATTGTACTCATAATGAGTTAGTAAGATAGCTTTTGTGTTCCTGTTAATGTATTTCTAGAATATGAGTGCAAGGTGTATAAAGAGTTTGAAAAGTACTTTTTATTGTGAGGGCAAGTTTGTCTACTTGCTTCTACTTGCTTTGTTTCTTAGAAACATTTATTTGCCATTTAGGTATACCTGTCCGGTATGCACATAACTTTGCTTACTGTGGTTAATTCCCTGATAAAAGTGGGGTTGCTTCACTGAGAAAAATTAATCATAGCATGTGCATATGTGTTTTGTAGATTTGGGGGTTTAGTTTTGCTGAATTAATAGGTTAATTTACAGGCCTTTCCTCAGGAGAAAAATACTTGTATTGTTTTTCTGAAGAAGGATTGCTTACATAAGGGAGGTTTATTTTATTTTTTAAAAGTCTGTTTTAAAAATGTCTTAAGAAAGTAATCTACAACAACAGGTTAGTCAGTCTGCATTCATTCTTATGTATAAAAACTGACTTTTTTTTTTGTTTGGTTAAAGAACAATTTTACATTCTCATGATAGTCCAAAGATCTTGAAAGGAAGAAAAAAATACTACTGAACAGCAACAAAATGAACTATCATTGATATAATTTCATTCAGTGCTCAGAGAAGTAAAGTTCCAAGACTTATTCAAAGGAAGACGGAAGGAGAATTTATTTAGGAGAAGAACTGTTTAGTACAGAATGACCTGAAAAGTCAGCTTGCTCTACTGAGGCTTGCAGCTCATGAATTAAACCTGGTTTATTACTTTTTTCCCTTGAATAAGTACTTACTTATACGTTACTAATAGTAACTCAGATAATTACCTGACTTTATATTGTGTTTGGGGGTGGTGCTTCTGTGCTTCTGTGGAACTCAGAAGTTCCAATTTTAGTAATGTATACCTGCATGCAGAATCTTGCAGATTTTGAGTGCTTAATATATACATTTGTGCATCTCTCTTTCTGTCCATGTATGTATAAGTTTATATGTCTCCATTAGTTAAACAGTAATAGTATTCAAAACTCTCATTCAGTATAGACATTCTTCTGTAGAGCACAAAGAGCTTTAAATTCTGCATATGATGCAGCCTCTTCTTTAATGAAGTTGCTAGTCTCTGTTTTAGAAGTTATCTGCATGTTTTTAACAACAACTAAAACAACAACAACAACAAAAAGGTGCAAAGCAAAGCTCTTACTGTCATCATTAGGTGACTCTTCCACAACTGCCAGTTGCATCAACCAGAGGATGGAGGGTGTGGCGTTTCTCAGATGCACTGTAGTTTATTAGCTGAAGTCCCTCGCCCCTTGAGCCTGTAACACTCCCTTCTTGTAGGGCTGATGCATCTGAGAAAGGCCAGTTTTCTTCAGCATGATGTCCTTCTGTCTGAACTATACCATTGTTATTTCTATGATGCCCAAGCTGCTTTCAGAAAAAAAAAATGTATATGATTTTAAAAACACTGAAATGGCTATAAATTAATATATAGATTAAGAAGAAGGTAAAGGAATTGAAAATTGTTTTCTATAATAGTAAGGTGGCTTTTTTAGTGTTATAAATTCATCCAAATACTTCAAAACAGTGACATTATGTTAGGCATTAAGTAGAAGGGCTTTGTGGTAGGTGTGGAGCTGTTCTGCATCATGCAGACTTCATGCAGCATCTACTCAACTTTGATGTACCATGATGGATTTTGTTAAAAGTAATGAAATAAGTAATGAAGTTAGGCAGGATGAAGCCACATGTTAGGCATGCAAAAAACGAAGAAGTTGTTGGAATGCTTAGTTTTCATTTGTTCTACTCTGTCTGAGATTTTGAATTGCTTTGGAAGCCAAGCCTTCAGTAATGTACAGAATGAGAAATAGGATCTTACAGAACACAAAAGGATGGTATGTGGGGGAAAATGAACACATAAGCCCAAGGATGGACAGAGAAATGCTAGAAATGTTCACAGGAGTATTTACATAAGGAAGTTCCCTATAACGTACACACTCACATGTTTTACCATTGAGATGCATGCATACATCTTCAGTAACCACAGTTGGTGCACTTCCACAAATGCAAAGTGATCTCTTTCAGAATTCATCTTCTAGATGGTCAAGTGAAGGAGTTTTTGTTTTGTGTTTTCTTCCATGCCATAACATCAGTTTTGTTTTCTTATTCCATAAGTGCCTTATGACTCTGAACAGCAAAGCTAACAGAATTAATTATTCTTTTTTTTCGTCCACTGCAGTCCAACTCTTCTGGAGATAACGTTAGCGAAGTACCTAGCTATATAAGTCTCTGGCATACACAGGTGAGAACATATGATATGTTCTCAAAATGTGTAGGACGTTAGAGTTAACAAAATTGAAATCCACTTAAAGACTCTCCCTCTCCCTTTTCTGATCACCTTTCATCTTCCCGTGTCCCATCACCCCTTCCCTTCTCTTTCTCTACTTCCTTCTCTTCTTGCATTCACTGTCAGGAAGGGCCGGCACCGAAGGGCCAGTTCAGCACAACACGACGCCGGCAGAGACTAGCAGCTGCAGTGGCTACAACAGTGAGTGGATTTAAAAATCAAGGCATAGCTTGAAAGACGGGAAGCTGTGTAACTTGAATGCGTAATAGCTTATGAAGCTGTTTCTTGCACTTTATGGAGGTGTCCATGCTACCCATTCTGAGCTGAGTCACTTAGAAGTGATCAGGCCTGACACAAGTGGGTGTCACAACTGTGGATCTGAGCTTGTTTTCATGGTATTGTCCCTCCTCCTTTATGCAAGTGCAAGCGATGAACAGACTCGGGCCCTGCACTATTTGAAAATAGCTTTGTTATACCCTCCATATTATTTAAAATGGACCGAAATGATCACATTCTGTTAAAAGATTCTCATAATGGTCTATAGCAAGACAGCGAAAAAGAGGAGATTCGCTACAAACAAACATGAAATCATGACACTTCCTAATTTTTCTTTTTTTTCTTTAGTAACATAAGATTAGCGTTTTCATTTAAGGTACTTTGTTTACATTCCATGATCCAAAAAAGTCATATTACTACTGCTAGTGTCTGTTTTTCATTTTTGTTAATTCTCCTAGCATTTGACACAAAATTTGGAGCTCTGAAATCTACATGCAGGCTACTAACTGGGAAATGCTATTTATGAAACCAAATTAGCATCTTAAGTATACCTTCAGCTGCTGTTTTGTCAGGAAAACAACTATTAGGAATGCACAATATAGATTATTCCCTCAAAGGATTAGTGAAACAGATGAACAAGGAAGACATAAAGATATAGGAAAAAAAGAACTCCGTGCAACTGAAGAATAAAGTGAGCTTTAAACACATACCCCTACCTAGCTCAAGCAGTCAACATCAAGCTAAAGTTTTCCAAGGTGTGCTGCTCCAACCCATAGCTGAAATGCACTAGCTCAGATATAGCTTCTGCTTAAGCCTGAATAACTTGAGCCCTGCTGCCAGAACCATGACCCTCATTTTCTATTAGGTCCTTGTGAAAAACAAAAGAGAAATCAGTGCTCCTCCAGTTCCCAAAATAACTTGTCTATATTTAATCCCTTGTAATCAGTTGAAGCTGTGTATTGATGCAGAATATCAGTCAATAATTGATTGGTGTGATCTTATCTTCTCAGCCTTTGTAGCAGAGAAATACACCCTCATCTCAGTTTGCTGTCTCTATAGTCTGGAAGATACAGAATTACATCAGGTAAAATGCAGAAGGGAGAGGCTTATGTTACAACCCACTGTACTGGGAACAGTCTGTCTCTACGTGAGCGTGCAGTTCTGAAGAGGCCGATGAATGAGTGGTATTTCAGCCCTTGGAGTAAAGCAGAAAGTCAGGACAAGGTGTACCTGAAGTCATATCTTCAAGAATGAGGAAGAAAAAAACTAGAGGGATGCATCAAGAAGCTAAGTACTTAAAAAGATAGAAAAACTATTAGGTAATCAAGGCAGCATCAAGTCACCATGGGTGTAAAGAGAAAGCACTACAGTGAAAGAAAAAAAAAAAAAAGGGAAGAGAGGTTCATGGGCAGTGCTTCTTAGACTGCTGGTTATTCAAGAAAATGAGTTTATTTGGTGTCGATTTTTTTTTCTTTGGTTGTGGAAATTAACTTGGAAACTCTTCCAAGATTCAGATGAGGAGAGTTCATATCAGTCAACAGTTAATTATTTTTGGTTCTTGTATCTAAAGCAATCAGCAAAGCAGCTACTTGTCTCTGACATGTCAGTGTGTATTTCTTGCAAGCAGTGAGACGGTAATTGTAGAGCATGTGAATGCTGTTTCTAGGGCATACTTTCATACTTTAAATAAAATGTTCTTTTTTCAATGAACCTCACTAAAAGAACATTGCTTTTCAGCCTGGCCAGCTGAGGTATGAGGCAGAAATGCTATCTCTAGAAGGAAATTATTCTACATCCCTGTTAACAAAATCTTCTTGATATGAGTCAAAAATGAAGTCCAATAAAAAAGATCTACTTTGTTGGTATAGTTAGAAATCAAAACGATGAGAGAAGAGGATGAAGTTTGCACTGGTTAGGCACCATGAAACCATTAGTCTGTGCTATATGTATATGGAAATTGAAGGGCAAGGTGGAAAATGATATTGCCAGAATGTGCTCAAGATGTGATTAATAGGTCCAGTAGGATTTTAAGGTTTTCTTTAGGGAATAAGAAACCTAAGACGGATATTGATGACAAATGTTATAGGAAGGGATCAATGGAGCTGTTCTTTGATGTAATCTAATAACAAGGTACCAATTTCAGATACTGACGGCAGTATATAGCTTATCTGTTAATGTAAAAAAATATATCTTAGTAATATGACTTTTTATTTTATCTGCTGCTCTTAATCATGTCTCAGAAGACACTTTTTTTTTTTTGCTCCATTTTTCATGTTTGAATAATTACATCGGGCTGCAGTGTGGAAGTTTCTGATTTATACATTTGATCAATATCATAAAATAAATTAGCTTGAATGTGTTTAACAATACTTAATACTGAAGTAAAAAAATGTAGTTCTGCATGCATTCCCCTTTCATTTAGTTTTGAAAATTGGGTTCTTTGACTGGGTTTTCATACAAATGTATGTAAGTGGCAAAATTAAAACATACTGTCACACACACGTCACATATGTAAAGCAGTATACATACACTGCATATGGAACATGTAGGTAACTATTCAGTACATGTGATACATTTATATATAAAACTTATAAATAAGGTATGCATGTAAATTTTTGTTTACTTGAAAAGTATAGAAGGAAAAAGAGAAGTGAAACTATAATAAACTGAAGTCTTAACTGCATTTCACTTAACTGCATGTTTGCATTAATTTGTGGCTCTTGTACTTTATATGAAAATTAAGTGGAGATTTAATTTATTTTTGTTTGTTTACATAGAAAATGGAAAGATTATAAGATTTTCCCTTTTCATTGTTGCTTGTACAATGGTTTCTACTTAAGGTTTAACAATGGTTTTCAGATTGTTAGGTAGGTTAATTTTCAACGATATATTTGAGAACAGTGTATCCTATTTCTAGGTCTGCGGAGGAACTTGCATGTTGGTATTGTAAAAATGGATTCATACTATATGGACTCTCCAATGACAAAATACAAAGCAGCATGTGTTGTGGCTAATTTTTCTAGTCTTCTTTTAAGCATTAGGAAATGACCAATTTTTGCAAATGTTGTGAAATATTCCACTGCTAGCAACTAGCTCAATACTTAGGCTATTTTTGTCTGTTGCAGTGAAAATTTTCAAGAACTACAAGGAATTCTGCATCAAGTATGCTGTGATTTAGGACAGTAAAAAGTTATATGTTTTTTATAACTTTGTTCATATCTCAACCAAGACTTTTTTTTTTTTTTTTTTTTCAGAAGGAGTAATTTATATTTTGCTTCAACAGAATCAAAAAGTTGGTTTGCTCCTTAAACAATACATCTTTACTCTTTCTTGCTGTAGGTCCCTTTCAGTGCCACGATGTCTCCGGTTCGGCTGCATTCGTCCAATCCCAACCTTTGTGCAGATATTGAGTTCCAGACCCCCCCAAGCCATGTAACAGATCCTCTAGAGTGCTCTACAGAGTACATGAAGCTTCAAGAAGAATTCTGCCTGATGGCACAAAAAGGTAACTAGAAATGCCAGACCTTTCCTTTACTGTGCTTTTCTGTTGTGTTTCGCTATTACCTTCACTTTGTCATGGCCAAGATGTTCATCTGTGTTAGATGATATCAGAAGAGAATTTAGAGCTGGTCAGGTGATTTACTTAAAGATTACATATATTATCCTTCATGTATTTTGCATGAATGTTGTGAATATGGAGAAAAGTAAGCTGTCAAATGAGGGCTTTCCTTTAGAAAAAAATCTGAACTTCTTTTTGCACCTTGTAAATACATGATTGATATTGGAAACATTTTGGTTTTATCTCTTCCAAAAGATGAATCAAAATGTCACTAATACGTAACCCTGTGTGGGGCTTTTTTTTTTTTTTTTTTTTGTAGGTGCAAATTTTTGTGAGATATTCTCTGCATCAATGGATGCAATGAAAATAATGCTTACTACTAAAATGTACTTTAGAAATGTCATTGCATTGCCAAAAAAATGCAGACTGAAAAAGGCTTTTAAATAGTATTTGTAATCAGTTTGCTATGTGTTACATAAAAAACACAGGAAAAATACGACACTACTTTCTTAAAAATTTTCAAAAGTCTATTTGAAGACCAAGTAAACCCTGTTATTTAAGCAATATTAAGTCTTAGCCAAACTTCAGATTTTATTACTCTGAAACATAAACAAAAATACAGAAAGGAAAAAAAAAGAAAGCATCGGACACAGATTTTCCAGATATGCAATTTTTCATTCACTCAGCATCAAGAATACACTCCGAAAAGGTGCAAACATATTGTATACACATTGTAACTCTAGGAAGTAAGTGTTTGTACTTAATTTGGATACGGATTACTTGAAGTTCATTCAGGTCTGTGTTTCTAATTTCTGTATGTGTGGGATAGAAATCTCTCTGTCTTTATTGCTAAAATATTTTAATAAATATAAATATGTACTTCCATATCTGAGAAAAAACCTGTTATCTTTTTCTTTTTTTTTTTCCTTAGTGCATTCTCTTTTGAAGTCTGCCTTTAACAGCATAGCTATAGAGAAGGAGAAGCTTAAGCAGATCATCTCAGAACAGGATCTTACAGGCCACAATGCTCAAATAGCACACCTCAGACAGTCCCTTTCTCAGGTATGTTCTTGATTTGATTGCAAGCTCAGCTGGTTTGTCAGATGCACTGTTTGTGTTTTGGCTATTCCCTGAGGTAGAGGGAGCCAAGAAACCAGCAAGGTTCTTAACCAGAACTATGGCATATATTCTGTTGTGGACATGAGAACATAGGTCCAACCTCAGAGCATGCGGAGTATATATATATATATATTTTGTAAGCATGTATTTACTGTAATTTTCCAAGGTAAAACAAGAGTATCAACAATTTTTATGGGAATGATAGATATCTTTTTTGGAGCTGCCCCTAGCACATTCAAAGAGATACTCTAGTTTTCTTAATTAAGTTTTAAATTTTGGCTGTATATTTTCAGATTTGTTTTATATGTCCTTGCCTCCAACTGCAAAAGGAATTATGTGTTAAAGAATAATCATGGGTAAAATGGATTTTCAGATCCAAACCTGTAATTGGCCAGTGTCCCTCCCACTTAAGCTAAAGGAAAATTTGTCACTGGCTTTAGTTGGGAAGAAGAGATGAAGTACAGTAAGTGCTTTGATGAACTACCCTACACTATTCCATGAGATGTATCTTCAGGTTGCAAAACAACTCCAATTTTTGAATTTAGAAAAGCTTGTGCAAGCAAGAAATGAGAGCAGAGGTGTAAAGGCAAATAGAACTTGACCCAAATGTGAAGATAATTTCATGCATTATTATTGTTACTGAGTTGTATTTTTTTGCTGTGAAATAAAAATTGAGACATAATGTTTTAGTAGCCATAGATGCATGATGTTACACAGACTGATTACTGCATATGGCAATAAAGGAAGATTAAGGCCAAAATATAAGGGTAACCACTTCTTGTCACTGATAGAAATTTAATCAGGACTTGTGGAGACTTGCTTGCAACTGAAGTGAAATAGATGGTGGTATGTTCCTCTTGTTCTTGGCCTCCAGTGTCAGTCTGAAAATCACTGTCCCTCATCAGTTCACTGTCTCAATGGACAGTAAATGGAAATTTAGCATAGTCAGTCTCTTAATCAGGTTTTGGCAGTTTAGGAAGCTACAGCCCAACTGATGCTGGTGGTCTAACCTTGCATCTCCCCTTCCATGTGAACATGCCCGGATCATTTCAGAACAAAGTAAAATGGTATCGTCTAAACTGTCTTCAGTGACTGTTTAAGCCTATTTTACTTTGATCCTATTTTGTTTCAGTGCAATCATGCAATCTGTTCCAGGGGAAGGAGAGGAAAGATTGTGACACTGTGGTAACAATAATTGCCCACTACAACAGTATGTCTGCCGTTCTATAATTCCTAGTGCAAGGGATATATTAGGTTTAAGTCAGTTCATGTTCTGGATATGTAACACATTATACTTTCTTGGATTTCAACAAACACGCAGTCATGTCCTTCTAGACATCAAGCAATATGTATATGTACACATGTTTATAATCTAGCTTGGGCATCGAAAGAGGAGAAAAATTAGCAGATACCAGGCACCAATACATCAGTTATTTTGTGGTCCATAGTTTTTTGTGAGTGCACACATGCAAATACAGTGGCTTGGTCTGGACAGACAGACACCCAGTGATGCTAGTGATTTTGTTGTTTTCTGGTGAAAAACAAGCGATTTCCTTCCATGGGCTCTACGAGTTGATAAACATTGTTCAGAAAGTGCTGTTGAGCCACAAATCAAGAATATTGCAGTTGGTTCCTTTTCATTGTTCTGCAGTTTCATTCTTTCTTGCTACATCCACTCCCCATTTCCATAATGCACATAAGCCACTGGCATAGCTGCCAAAGAGCTACTTGAAGAATTAAGGCAGAATTTGACTTACATTGTGGGAGAGTATCTGTGCCCTCTGACCCTGGAAAATAATTGAAAGCAAGCCAATGAGAAGATGAAATGATGTTAGAGAGGGTCTTGAAATGGATATTTGCTTATAAATGAAACAAATTGGGTTCTGTGACTTTTTTTTTTTTTTTTTTACAAAATTTCTGAGGTTGATTTTTTTTTTTTAAATATTTTTTGGCTGTTTAACACTTTTTTTTTATTTGTAAATAAAATGTGCGATTTTTATTTTAAGGCTCTCAACCAGAATGCTGAACTAAGGAGTCGCTTGAACAGAATACATTCAGAATCTGTTATTTGTGATCAGGTTGTCAGTGTAAATATTATCCCTAGTCCCGATGAGGTAAGACTTCAGCCTTTAATGGATTTAGAATATGATCAAACCTTGCTGTTCCTCACTAATAGCTCAAACACACGTGTCAAATTATCAGATCTTTCAGGCTGGAAATTGGATATTAGTAGACGTTTTCAGACTATATTTTTTCTGCATAAAATTTAAATGTTTGTCTTTTATTCTGCATATGTCAGAGCTCATGAAAGAACTCTGGTCTCTGTAGAGAAATAGGGAAGGATTACAGCTTTGTGGGAATGCATGAGGTTTTACTGTACTGTAATGTAACACACAATAACACACAGTAGGTAACTATTTCTGTATCTTAATTCTCTTGCCAAATCAATAGAATGGTGTAGTGTCTAATGGCAAGTGCTTGAGTTTAATATCTTGAGTCGTATTCAAAGGGTTCAGCGTATGAACCAAGCACTATAGTAATAACATGTTTGCAACATCTAGTCTATCTTGTTTTGCTTTCTTCAGTCAACAGATTATCAAACATATTACAAATCAGTCTCCCTTGTGAGAAGGACAGATCTGAATTTGCAAACTGTAATATGTTGCAGTTAATACTGTCATTTTGACAGCTGTTCTGCTTGCATTTTACTGAAATACTTTCCATTTGTCATTTCCATTCATTATTTTCTATGCATACATCATTTCAATTAACATACTGTGGTTTCCTAATTATTTTTTTCCAAGAGGAAAGGCAAGTGAAAATCTGTTTCTGGTTACTTTATTTGATTTTTGAAAACATCTCTACAATTTTTTGAAGATCCCATTCTGTTGGAGACTGACAAAGTGAAGATGGAGGTGACGCTGTGCCAGGGCACAGCAACCTGTGGTTGGAGCAGCTGGAAGCGAAGTTCTGAGCAATGATTGTCTCTTCTATTTTGTCTCTTTTGCTGCTTATCTGTTTCTTTTTTAATATGTTATCTTCATACAAGTGTGTCTGACTGAAAAAGAGTTTCAAAGAGGATCCTAGAGCTCTCTTTCACTTCTTCTCTTGACTACTTTATAAATATAATCTTAGTTTATGGAATATGCCTTTGTGAGCATCTTTTTAATGCATTTTTCCAAGTCTCTTCAGTTGATACAGAAACTTAAAATTTTAACCACTTCTTATAAAGGTAACACTGAAATGAGCTTCTGTTTCCATTATAATTCATCAAATGTCATAAATCATCCACAAGCTTATAAACCTCAGTTAAAAAGGATGAGTTTTTGACCTCCTGGCTTGTTTGTGATTTTTTATTGTCAGTGCATTTTGAGGCACCTATATAGAAATAGGATGAAGGTGTCAACAAAGCCATTTGCAAGACATCTGGAGTAAGGTTAATGGAGATGATATTCCAATATGAAGAGAAACTGTGTTTAAAACACATTTGTATTATCCCAGAAACATTATGCTGTATAAATTGAGGGTTTATGTAAGAAGCCTGTTTGCCTCCACAGCAGCAGCTGCTTTGGTGGAATAATTCAGAGAGAGAATCTGAAATATTTTGTTCCCCCTTTTTAAGAGCTTGTAGGGTAATGTGCCGAAACATGGCATTCCTCTCATCAAATAGCAGGAAGAGGAAGAAATGTTCAGCTATTTAAATTAGCTTGTCCCTGAAATGATATCCACAGAACACAGTTTGGGAATTCTTGCATTTGCTGTTAAATTCTCTTTAAAATAAACCATAGAGAATTAATTCCTGCTAGTAATAGTGAGTCAGTGTTAGTCACTTAATTCAAATGAGATTTGGAATACATATATGATAGCCATCCTCCTGACTATTCAAACTTTTCAAATATTTATTACTAAACTAGTTAACAAGTCTGCTTATTTTGAAGGTAATGTATAACTCCCTAGCCTTATTGAGTTTTTGGAGCTGGGTCCAAGTACTGTTAGTGGTTATGACCAGGTATCTTTTCATCTGAATTTCATAATTGAACTCATTTGAGTTCAGTGCAGCTATTGTCCACCAAACCATTCCTTTGCATACAGAACTAGCCCTGCAATTATTCACTGCTAAAGCTTAGCAGCGGGTGGAAGCAGGCCTTAAATGAAGATAGTGTATCTCACTGTTCAAATTGCACTTTATTCTGTAATCATTCCAGCCTCACTTGTTGAGTACACAAGAAACCCTACTAAAATGCTATCTTTTCCTACATACAACACAGAAAAATATTCAGGTCATTTACCACTTTTATGCATATTTCTTTATTATTAGAAGTAATATTTGTATTTCTCTGTGCATTATTTGCAGACAGGTGAACAAATTCATGTCAGTTTGCCACTGTCTCAGCAAGTTTCTAATGAGAGCAGGCTCTCTATGTCTGAATCAGTGTCAGAGTTCTTTGATGCACAGGAGGTGCTTTTGTCTGCCAGCTCGTCAGAAAATGAGGTAGGCTATGACAGTGTACTGCAGCTTTGCTGTCAGACAGATTCAGGTATTGATGTCACTAGTGAATGGTTATTTTTAATGCTCTTTAGAATAAAAAGGTATCAGAATGCATAAGGTTTAGATAAATTTACCCAAGACTCGTTTGTGATGAGCTGCAGAGGTTCTCTGAAGTGTAAAACTGAGCTGGAAGTTGTATTGGTAATACTTGTTCAGTACATGTTCTTACTCTAGATGATGTCAGTTTCAGGCAAAGATGACAGACAGCAGCAATTAGGTCTGACTATGCGGTCAACTAGTTTAGATTTTAAAGTGTTCATTAAAAATAAAAAAAAAGTTCTTCTATCATATTTGTTAAGTTATTCTCTGTAGTCAGAGAAGTAGACAAGTGTCAAAAATTGTCTCATTGAAGCTCAAAGGTGACCAGTGAGAGGCAGTCAGGACACTGCATCATGTGTCTGCCCACAACTTTCCCATGGTATTTGAGCTAACTGCACGACATTTTACAGATTGGCACTTCAGCATCCCATTGGAGATGTGCACAAGACAGAGATAAACAATTTTTTTTTGTTGTTGTAGTTCTGAAGAAAAAGAAGTTTAAACAAGAATTTTAAAAGTAGTTTTAACATTGATGTAGTACTTATTTTTCAAAATGACAGGTCAGTGTTTGTTCTTGTTTCTGCTGAAACGTCGATTACATTTTAAAGTTTGATTCTGTATAAAAAACACAAGTCTGACCATCTCTTCTCACCTCCCATCCCCAATGTGTTATGCTGTCATTTTCTAGTTCATTTGATCTCATTTGAAGTCACCCTTTTGTAAATGTAATATCTGTATTTGGCTTCATAATAAGCAATGCAGAAACATAAGGAGAGTATAGAATTTATTTTGACGCTGTTGGTGCATTGGAAGTATGGCTGATTGAAACCTCTAGTTGATTTAGCTAAAATCTCTAATTGGGTACAGATGATGTATTTGAATATTTCTGTTTCAAGTAATTGTGTAATTTTTTAGCAAACTTTATATGTATTTGAATTAATTGATATTTTATTTATGTTTTAGGCTTCTGATGATGAATCTTATATCAGTGATGTGAGTGATAATATATCTGAGGACAACACCAGTGTCGCAGACATTTCTCGACAAAGTATACTGCTTCATTTTGAACTTTGAGAAATTATGTTGGTTTTGTGATTTGCTACTTCTCTGTACAAGACCAACTTTGCTGAAATCAGTGAAGCTGGGCTTATTTTTTTCTGGTGATGAATTTAGTTCAGTGACCGAGATTGTTTTCCTTAATGTGGTGCTTTGTTGTGATAATAGTTTTCTCCCTTCCCAGTTGTCAATGGTGAACTAACTGGAGGAGCGTTCAGGAACGGACGGCGAACTTGTCTCCCAGCTCCCAGCCCTGACACCAGTAACATCAATCTATGGAATATCTTGAGAAATAACATCGGCAAAGATCTTTCCAAAGTATCCATGCCAGTTGAGCTAAATGAGCCTCTGAACACCTTGCAACATCTTTGTGAAGAGTTGGAATATAGTGAACTCTTGGACAAGGCTGCTGAAACGGATGATCCCTATGAACGCATGGTAATAAATTTAGTGTAGCACTCCTTATGTCTGTATTAAAAAGGAAGCTGTTTTGTGGAGGTCTGTGCAGGGCCCTCTATTGCTCTTCTATTTCATGGAGGTCCCTGCTTGGTCAGGTCCAGCTGCCCTGTAGGTATATCTGTGTTTTTCACCTGACAGCCAGCATTTGGCTCTTGTGTTTTTGTGTATTGTGTCTTTTCCTCAGAGGAGACAGGGAAAGGTGGTTAAGGGACTTGGCAGCACTGTTGCTGAACATATCTGTTTTTCCCTGGCACAGCCTCACAGCACTGCAAGTACCTGGCAGTAGAAGGCCTGTCACTTTGTCATGGCTAGGTACTCGGCTATGAACTGCCCTATTCATATGGCCTGAAGGGAGCAAGGGATTCTAAATGCTGGCATTTTTTCCTTACCTCTGAATAATTTGTACCTATCTTATGATAGGGGCCTGAAGAGGAGGTAAAAGAGTTCAGAAAGAAAAAGACATGGTGCAACTGAAAGCTTCCTTGAATTAAATCTTCATGTCTGCTACAGAGATGTAGTGCACTACTGGGCAAGTGGTACAAGCCAAACTTAACAAGCACCTTACATTTGCACACCCCAGCTGAGGCACTTTCAAAAACTGGACAGAAATGCTGAACTACCCAGATCAGACCATAAGTGGTGGCTGTGCTGTGAATGTTGCCTGCTTCTACTCTGCTCTTGGAAAAGCCAGGGGCTTGTTATCTCTGTGCCTGTCTTGATTCTTTGAACTGCAATTGCTAACTGAAGCTGCAGTCTGAATTAATGTGGCGTGTCAGTTAGCATATTACTCCAGCTGGGCCTTGTTCAGAGGTTGGAATGTACAGGTAGATAGAGGGGGGTGGGCAGGCAGCACATGCACGGGAGAGCCTGTGATAACTTTGCATGAGGGACATGCTCAGTGGGAGCTCTTCGTGTTTGGCAGTAAATAAAATGGGTACCAATGGGGAAATTGAATGTGATCCTGTCATTAAAAATTATCATCCAGTACTCACAAAGAGCACAGATGGCTGAGTCTATGTCGTAGATCATGAGTGATAAGCCTGATCAAAGGTAGGAAATTAGTGTCTTATACAGATTGTTTTAGGGGCCTATGAGAAGAGATTGACATAGGCCATGAAAAAAATGGTACCACAGGAGCAACTCAGTCTGTACTGGTTCTAGTTGGGTTGTGTGGTTTACTTCCAAGTATGCTTCCTTAGTCCAGATTCTGCTGTGTGATATCCTACACTATAAGAATCTTAGCCTATTTTTTCTTACGTTCTTGTCTGTATTCTAATAGGTTCTCATAGCTGCTTTTGCAGCATCGGGTTATGCCTCTACGTATTTCAGAGCAGGAAGCAAGCCATTTAACCCTGTGCTTGGTGAAACTTATGAATGTATTAGAGAAGACAAAGGATTTCGATTTTTCTCAGAGCAGGTAAAGCTTGTTTCTAGATGGATACTGATGTTTAGGTTTCTTTGTTTGACAGAGTGACCTTGTTTCTTCTTTCGAGTTAAAATGGTTTGTTTTCTTAATAGTAAAGAAAGGTAGCAAGTATGAGTGAACTCATTAAATACTAGAAAGTGTCTGTTTTTATAGTGATCTCTGTCAGTGTTTTAAGCAGATAGTGTAAAATTGAAGCTTAAGTTGTCATCTGGTTTCATAGCAACATAGGTTAATAAATAGTGTGGGCTACTTAATATTTTTATATTGCAGTAACAGTTGTGTTGTCTTAGGAATGAAAATTAATTGTTTTTAACTCAGACAAGCTGTTTTTCAGGTTAGCCACCATCCTCCCATTTCAGCCTGTCACTGTGAATCGAAGAACTTCGTGTTTTGGCAAGGTATACCTTTTTAATTCAAAAGCATAGAACTTTTTTTTTTTTTACTAGCAAGTAAAAACTTTGTCTATAGAAGCTGAGCTTTGTATTTGGAACATACCTGAAATTTTTATACTTAAAATGTTTGTAGTAACATATTACTGATGCTCTGAATTAATTCACTCAAAATTCTCATTTTTAAGAGTAAGTAGATGTTACTTCTCTTGTCACTTGCAGCATGTTTATACATTTCTACTTTAAAGTTTTTTACCAAGAAAATTGTTATTTCATATAAACACAAGCAGTTCTTTTTACAAAGTTGAACAAGCAGGTGTTTATTTTTTTGTCTCTACTGTCATACACATTGAATTTATATTGAATATTCTCAATATTCTCCTCGAAGAATACTCTTGAATATCTTGAGAAATAACATTGGCAAAGATCTTTCCAAAGTATACATGCCAGTTGAGCTAAATGAGCCTCTGAACACCTTGCAACCATCTTTGTGAAGAGTTGGAATATAGTGAACTCTTGGACAAGGCTCCTAGAAGAAAATGAAACTTCTCTTTATCTTTTCTGATCTAATATCGTTCTCTAGTTGTTGTTTTTTTATTTTTTGTATTTTCATGACAACCTCATACTGTGCTGTTTTAAACTGGATGATGTAGTACCAGAGATCACTGCAAGAGGGAGAATTGGATCTTTCTGGTTTTGTAAATCTTTTCTTTTATATTAGATATCAGGTGGAAAAACAAATTTTGGGGGAAATCAATGGAAATTCTTCCAGTTGGAACCTTGAATGTGACTCTTCCAAAGTAAGCTACTGTATTATTTCCTTTTCGTTTTGGTTTCTGCTGTAGACTAATCTGTGCTGCCTTGTAACTGGATTGGGTGAAGTGTAAGCAAAGTTCACATGAATTGAATTGTGCGAGTGAGGGTTAGCATGTAGTTCAAACCTCTCCTGTGTGTACACGCAGGTGGGGACACTGAAGTGATCAACTGTTCAGAACAAGGCTGACGGTGCTTTCAGCTAGCACTGTCCTTATTAAAGCTCTCAATACTGCTAGTATGGCCTCAGAAGAACTAGTACTAATATTTGAAGGTCATTTTTCAAAATGCGAAAGCCAAAAAATGCTTTTTGATGTTAAACAAATAGCGGAAGGAAGGAGTTTCAATACAAATAAAACTGGTTTCAAGTTGTAAACCATGAGAATATGCAAGGAGAGGATCCTTTAAGCATGCCTGCAGGTTCTGCAATACTCTGTTCTTGATCCTTTAAATTGGGGTCACCTTTCTTTCTGCTTATGACAGTATGGCATCCTTAGGGACTCCACCTCTTTATCTATATTATCAAATCAAAGTAAATGTACTCTGGAGTAGCTTTGTCTTCTGTGTACATGTTTGGCCCTCAGCTCTGAAGGAGAATGTGTTTCATTCACCCATTTCAGTCTCTGACAACAGAGATACTCTTACTCCAAGTAGCTGTTACAGAGGAAAAGAGATAGTGTACCAGTGAGCCTACTTCATTTCTGTTTTCTTCTTTCCATATTTAGTTTGTTCTATCTGTAATTTAATTGCATTGTCTGCCTGTGGCCTAAATCCAACCTTATATTGATCTTTGGATCCAGGTCTCCTAGAACTGGTGCCAAAGCACATAATGCTTTGAGGACAGTGAATATACTGTGCAGGACTTCAGTGATTCATGATGTCTTGATTTGTATTTCATAGCATCATTCTTCAGTTCTCCACACTAGAGCTTAGGTGAACTTTTCCATGGAAGATTAATAACGTGCCCAGAACCTATGCTTTTAATAAAATAAGCTATTGTTACAAAAGTTTTTCAGGAATATAGTCTTGTAATTTTTTTTTTTCCATGATGATCATGATTAATTTGCATTATTAACTTCTTATTGTTCTATTCTTAGGTATGGAGACTACTACGTCTGGAACAAAGTCACAACTTGCATACATAATATCCTTAGTGGAAGGAGGTGGATAGAACACTATGGAGAGATAACAATCAGAAACACAAAAAGCAGTGTTTGTATTTGTAAACTCACATTTGTCAAGGTAACACATTTATTCTAATGCATATCATTGCACGGCTTAAGCATGTATAGAACTGGTTCTTCAATATTCCTGAAATATACATTACACATTCTGACTTATCAACATTTGTGAATACGTAAATCATCAAATAAGAGTGCTATTTCAAACAGCATGACTCTTCTATTGAACTGGTCAGTTTTATGTCAGCATCTTACATTGCTATGCAGCTGTGTGCTATACTGCTGTCGATTTTAATGAAAATCATTTAAAAATGAAATAGCGAAATTTCTGTTATTACAATGAAAATGAAAGGTCACTGAATAGACTTCTGTGCCATATTACTTCTGCCTTTGCTAGAACTTGGCCACCACTTTTATCTCTTTGGCTTCAGTCATGCCTTGGTTCACGTTATTTTAATATTCAGGCAAGGACCATAAATAAAAACAGATCAGTGTACAGCAGGTAATTAAGTGTACTTGGATACCTTTATACCAAAACCAGTTATCAAGTCATTCAAGGTTTCCCATACGCTAACACAATTAATATTCAGATCATTCAGATTTTGAATACTGATATTTTTGGTGAGCAATTCTGATGCAGAATTTTGACAGTTGGTGACGTATTAAGATTCATGCAATGTCTGTATTGGCACAATGAGTAATGTGATGACTGACTAGTAATTCCTTGTAAAACTTGCAGGTAAACTACTGGAATTCAAATGTAAATGAAGTCCAGGGTGTTGTGATAGATCAAGAAGGGAAGGTAGTGCATCGCCTCTTTGGAAAGTGGCACGAAGGTCTTTATTGTGGGGTAGCACCTTCAGCCAAATGCGTCTGGAGGCCGGGTAAGAAGCTTGTGATATACCACAGTGCCTGCCAGAGTTTATCTCTAAACTGTGTAAAGCATTCTGAGCCATCATTTTAAGTACATGAAATACTACTGGGGAAATTTTTTTTGGCTGAACAAGTGAACAAGATTTTACAGGTGTTTATAACAAAGATTATGGAAATGCTCCTACTTGGCACAGTCTTCTACATCTTGGTTTGAGTCCTGATGAAATCCTGTGGGGTCCTGGGGGCAACATAAAAATGAAATTGAGAAAATAGTTGGATGTCTAGGTCTGTGTGACCACTTCCTCACGGAGAGCCAGGGTAATTTATTTAGATTCCACAGAATAGGAGATGCCATCTTAGCAAATTCACTTAGTCTCTTGTTAAACCAAAGGATTAGTCTTCAGAGATAGTGAGCACCTGTGATTTCAGAAGCTGAATTCAGCTTCATTATTGCTTGCTTAGAAATTCTAGGATTGAATTACTCTTCCTTTGCATGTGTAGTATTTTTCATATGTGCAGAGTGATTATCCAGGATCTGTCATAATTGATAATGTTTTGCTCCTGTTATGCTCTGATGGCTATTAATGCTGAAGGTTCAGGACAGTGCCCAATCAGTCTTTGCATGAGTATATGGTCCAAAATTAACACAGAAGTTTAGCTATGATTAGCTTTTATATAGACATCTGAAAAGCCTGGGAACAGGACGCTATTTAGCTTGAAAGTCTTGAAAACAGTAATTTTTATTTAAAACGGAAAGACCATAAAAGCTTTGAATCTGCTAGCAGGTAATTACAACCTATACAGGATAAGCAATTGAAATTAATGTTTAGTGAATGTTGTTCTATCTAGAGAATATCTTTTGATACTTATAAATTGTGTATAAAGTAAAATATTTTAATATTTTTTTGCTGTTACGATTTAATAAATATATAAATCTCTTGTATGTTTAGATTAATAGTTTAAAAAGCATTTTTTCTTTCTCATGCATATGCATGTAGGCTCCATGCCAACCAACTATGAACGTTATTATGGCTTCACAAGATTTGCTATTGAGCTCAATGAATTAGATCCTGTACTGAAAGATCTTCTTCCAACAACAGATGCACGATTCAGGCCAGATCAAAGGCAAGAATGCTTGTTTATGCACTTAATATTTGGTGATTTTAGGGGTGGATTTGACTGAGTATTGAGTTTTACCCATCTTCACTGCAGTCTGGACTTGGAGAATTCTGCTAGCAGGGAAGGTACTCAGTAGTAAAGTCAAATTTCTGCTTTACTTAACTGAGGGAAAGGAAAATAGAAAGCGTCCTGCTTAGTAGAGGTACTGCACGAGTCTTTTAGTAGAAGGTAGTATTCTTCATGACAAGCTGGTAGAAATGCGTGCTCTGAAATGTCATGCCCTGCAGCTGTGAATGGAGGCGATGGGAATTCCTCCCTAATTCTCAGTTCATACTGCTTCAGCATTTGTGATACATTGAAGTAACTAGAGAAGACGTGTGCCTAAGGCTGGAAGCCAGGTACCTGCAACTGGGGAGTTGGACATTAGTCACTCTTGTTTTCTGAGGTTATGACTAGATCTTACAGAGGGTACAGCAAAGACAAGGGGTTTGGTTTTGCTTGTCTTTTGTGATGAACAGTCCTAGAAAGTCCCTTGTTCAGATACTGTATGATTGCTATAGGACAGTTGTTATCCATACAGGCTTCTGGAGGAAGGAAATATAGAAGCAGCAGCATCAGAGAAACAAAGAATAGAAGAACTTCAGAGAAGTCGGAGGCGGTACATGGAAGAAAACAGCATTGAATATGTACCCAAGTTTTTTAAGTGAGTCTTTTCGTTTCAATAGTAAACCTTTGCTGTGCTGTGAATGAATGAAGTACTGCACCACACAGCCAATAGTTCTTGAAGTTTAAAATGGGATAGAAGTATAACATTTTAGCAGCTGTTAATGTTCATCATTCTTAGCTCTTAGAAACTAAGATTTAGCTAAGTTATCACTGTAAGTCATTGCACAGACAAAGTAATAAATGGGGACCTGAACAAAAATAATATATTTACACACACATAGATATATAATGTGTGTATATATATATATTTAATTACAATTAATTTTTTTTAGAGAGTTTTCTTAACTAAGCAGCCTTTTGAAACAATGGATGCCCATTCCAAACACCATGATATTCAGCTTGAATAATCAAAAGTGGTGAGACTGAAAGAGCCCAATGTGCATTTAATGAAATGTTATGGTTAGATCAGAGAGATGTGGTATTGATTGCATACTGTATAGGAGCAGAGATTTGAGATTGGACTTCTCTCTTTTTTCTTCTATAGAAAAGTTGTCGATGCTAATCAAAGAGAAGCCTGGGTTACCAATGAAACCTACTGGGAACTACGAAAGGATCCAGGATTTAGTAAAGTAGAAATTCCTGTACTCTGGTAAACTGAGAATGTAGATCTAGTAAACATATCACTCTCTGAAGAAAAAAATAACTATGCACAATATGTTTCTTATAGATAAGCGTGGTTTGTGGGTCTGCGGAAAAGCCTATCATTTTCATTTATTTTCATCTTTATAATGGACTTTTGAAAGTGCATTAGACCAGGCCCCTGACCACTTCTGGATCTTTTTAATTTTGCAGCAGCCAAAAAAAAAAAAAAAAAAAAAAAAAAAAAAAGAAAGAAAGAAAAAGGAACAAACAAAAACCTTTTGAAGTTTCATACAATGAAAATTCAGAAGAGAAGCAGATGAGTTATCCAAAGTCACTTGGAAGAGGCGGTAAACACAAAACTGCAATCGGTGCTTTACACAGACATTAAGAGTAATGTAATTTAAATTAAAAGAAAAAAAAAAAGGAAGAACAGAAAAAAATCCATTTTGTTTCAACTATTTTTGTTAAAATCTTTTGAGTCACCACACTGTCATTTCTGGCTTCAGGTTAGTCCTTTGGTGTGCTGTTCTTGGACTGGCCTTGTCAAAACATATGCTTTTTTGAAAGCTGTTCCCATTCATATGCCGTTGTTCATGCCTTAAAGAAAATATGAAGATGTACAGTACGTCATTTTAAAATATATATGCTTAGGCTTGTGTGAAGGGCAGATTTTTAAAGCACTAGGATTTTATCATGATATAAATATTGGAGAACTTGTATTATTTAAAATCAAAAGACAGCCAAACATCTAACTGTATTTCAGAGGAGCAAGATCTACTGTACATGCTTTAGCTTTGGGGAGCTGACTGTATAATCAGACTGAAAAGAAGCTGCTAACTGGTTAAAATTGAGGTAATTTTGGTAAATGCATATGAATGGCTAGTCAGAAAATTTGTTTTTTAAGTGGCTAATGTTGAGATGCATTTGTCGCTTTTACCATTGAGTGGACATGGTCTTGCAGCAGATTCATTTCCCTATAATTGCTTATACAATTAGGATTCCCTGAAGCTCTGCAACAGTGTTAAAGCACAGAAAGATTTCATGGGAAGGTCTCTGGCTTCACTCCAGAGGTTGGATTGTACCATAAATGAAACTAGTATTTTCTTCCTCACATGCTGTTTACTGGCTCTGTTCTTTTCCCAGCCACTTATTGCATCTAAATTTATATTTGAGAGTAGGGCAGAGGCTCCTGTGCTTTGTAGCTAACTTCTGC
Source organism: Pavo muticus (assembly GCA_016647715.1). Classification (NCBI taxonomy): domain Eukaryota; kingdom Metazoa; phylum Chordata; class Aves; order Galliformes; family Phasianidae; genus Pavo; species Pavo muticus. The sequence goes on along the minus strand of JACDJE010000228.1, from coordinate 963,034 downwards.
TACTTGTGTTGCCAAAATAGCTTTTGTGCAAAATTATATTTTACAGTTTTTCTGAAAGTGACTCTATATTTTTGGTTAAGAACCAAGACTCTTACGTATTGCTAAGCCTCAGTTAATATATGTGGGAGAAGGCTTGGCACTTTCTGTATGAAAATCTCTGAAACACTAAACAGTAGGAGGGCAGATTTTAAAAGACAAAAAGTAATTTTATTTGGTAAAGCGTGCATTCCATATGGTATGATCTAGTCTTCCATTTATATATGTATTATACATCTACTCACTGATGCCAGGTTAGATTTCATAAATATACCCTGTATTACTTTCTACACGTAAACAGCATACATAACGCATACGAATTTTTCTATTTAAAATTGATTCCAATAATGAGACATAAAAAAAATAATTCAGTAACTATGTGATTCTGCCAGAAATGCTACACAGACAGCTCTCAGTGCAATACCACGTGTACCCATCCCTTCCCCTGCCTCTTGCTTTTGCAGAGCTGAGATTTGTTTGATTACTTAATATGCATTTAGTTCTTCCCTTTGTTTATAAAGCAGAACCATTGGCAACTGATGAATCCCAGTTTCTTCATCTTACCAGGAAGAAATATGAAAACCTGGATAAAATACGAAGTAGAATTTTAAATAATTATGAATACTTGGTATAAAAAAAACTGTGCGGATGACCAGGATTTCTTCCAAAGAAAATTTTTAATTAGTTAAAAAATGATGTTATTTCCTACTTCAACAGAATTGGATTTTTTCTTTTTTGAGTTCTACATTTGTTATTACCAAAAAATTAAAATATATAAAGGTTTGGTTTTTTTTAAATTGTATTTGTTTGACTTCAACATACTTGCTATAATGTTATTATGCTGCAAAACAAATTGGCACACTGCGTGCAAAATAGTGATTGATTATACTGGGTCACTTTTTTAAATGAAACATTATTAAGCATTTGCCCATCTCGTGCTCCAGTCTCTGCGTGCAGTTTGCTGCAGCATTAGCAAGTGTTATGTGTTCATGTCTGCAAGTATTTTGAGGGACAGAAACTACGTCCTCTTTCGTTTTTTGAAAGTTTTTTTTTTTTTTAAATTTAAATACAAAAATAAGGTATTTAGTTTTACAGTGTTCTGATAGTGTTTCATGAATGCCATTCTTTGCAATGCAAACTTGGTTAACACTGAAGATGCTATCACTGCTTTAATTATTCTTTTGCAATTGTTTATCTGATACTCACTGTAAGAAATTTAGCATTCAATTTTTTAGTGTTAAAAAAATGTGATACACTAAATCTTTCTATTGAAGGTACTCTTTGAACCTGTGGAGTATTAAATTAACTGAATGTTAAACTAGTTAATTAGTAACTAGAGGAATTGCAGAGTGTCGCAAGATATTTTCTGTCTTTATCAGAATCCTAACAATGCCAGCAGGTGTGCCATAAATGGTTTCCTATACTACAGAATTCTCTGCGTTCTGTGTAAAATCTTTGATTAAATTTTCCCTGCAAACTTTATTGGACATTGTGACAACTTGTTGGTTTGTGGTATGTTTCTTTGCCCAGGTCACTGATGAGATATTCATCCCTAAGCACTGCAAATTGACCCCTCTTTGCTGGCTACCAGCAGGGTCTTAGCTGCTGGTTGGTGACCTTCAAGCCTGGGGATTCGGGCAGTTTCCAGCCCACCTCATTCCTTTCAGCCAGGCAGTATTTCCTTTAGAAGGGCATAAAAGGTACTTGCCTGCTCTGCAGATTTAATTGCTACAGATTTGGTGTGTGATGAAAATCAGTACCAATCATTTGACATTTTAGAAACTGAAGTTCAACTTTCAATATAAGGACGTCTCCCTTGTTTTTTCTCGTGTTTTCTTTAAATACTTATTGTATTTAAGATAAACAGCCTTTATGCTTCAGTTCTGCAATAGTGAAATGTACTGTCAACTAATACTTTAAAGTGTACTTCATTTTGTTCCTTGTTCTGGTACTGTGGATATGATAGGGCAACAATAGCTATGTCCATCAAAAGCCATTTTATCTTATAATGACTTCAATAACTACATTCCTATATTAGATGCATATTAACAAGATAGCAGATTTTCCTGCGTATTAGAAACTGTTACCTTGCTGGAAATAAAATTTGAATATGAGTTGATTTTCATAGTATCACTGTGATTAAAATGTCATCTCAACACTCATTCTAATTTTAGATAGATGTAGGCTGCATGAAATAAATATTTTTGTGTTAGATCCTTCTATAAGACTCTGGTCATCTTACAAATATTGTCACACCTTTCCCCCCCCCCCCAAATTTTGAACTTCTGAATCTGAATGAGCATTTATGACATTTGTGAGTTTTGCTTGAACAGCAGGTACCAGGCAGGTGTGAAATGCTGCAGGACATACACATTACCAGCACTAGTCCTTCCCTCCCATGTGAGGATTTGCATCCCAGCCATGTGGTCCTGCTCACTGTGTTTTTTTCCTCCTCAAAATTGGATTTTTAGAACAGTCTGGGAGGAAGGAGAGCTTCTCTTGCAAAAGCACAACAACTGAGAGGGCTGGATATTCTGGGTTTTCTCTTGTGAGTTTTAAAAAACTTACTTTTGCTATCAAAGCTCGGTTAGTATGTTGCCTTTGTTTTATAGGATTTGGAATTGTCTGTTGGAGAGATAGGCACTAACTGTTTTAAAAGCCATTGGCTGCAATAGTCTGAGGAATTAACTCTATTGTAGTTGTCCCTCCTGATTCTGGATTTGCAAAATGAAAGCAAAAAAAGAATTTTTAGATTAAAGCTAAAGAAAAAAGGGTAATTTTATTCATATGCTAAAATTGAGGGCTTACACTGAAGAGAGTTTGGTTCAGCTATAGGAAAAAGATATTGACAGAATTGTGTAAGAAACACTGGAAAGTCCTCACCTGTCAGCATGCATTATACAGACACCATGGAGAAGGCTAAGAGATTGGGTATGTCCTAACTACTTATCTGAGCAGCTACTGGGGCTGCTATTTAGCATTTTCATCTTGGATGCGATTAAGTAACAGTCCTCGAAGTTGAGCATATATTGCTTGAAGTCAAGGTGGCCAGAGATACAGTTGCAACTATTTTTTAGTTGTTAATCTGCTCAAAATTGTAAGGGAACATTCAGTATAAAACTATTTCTGTACTTTCTACTTTATCGACCCTGATTACTTTTATTGTGATTCTGGTATCACTCAGAAGATAAGTTTCATGGAGAAACGATATGGCTTTTCTTGTTTGTTTGTTTTTGTTGCTGTTTGATTGTTTTTTGTTTTTGTTTTGTTTTAGATAGGAGAATCTAGACTAAGTGTGTTAATTAAAATTTAGTTATTACTAAGGAGAATTCTCCCTAAAATCTCTTTGCACTCCCTCAGAACAGGGTATGGCACCACAAGAATGTTACAAATCTCATTAAGCTTAAAAAAAAAAAAAAAAAAAGGAAAAAAAAGGCTTATTTACAGCAGTTGATTTTATTTTTTTGTATTATGCAGTGTAAAGGGTCTAATCACAAAAGTTCTTTAAACTTGAGTGTGTAAAACCTTTTGTTGAGTATCTTGATGCTCAAGTCTTCTTCCACTGACTTGAAAAACCTCTTTGTAAAACCTCCTCAGGAGAATTTTTATATGGCATCTTGCAAGTTTAGAGTGTCAGCAATTTATTTGTGGGTGTTTTATATATATGTACACCTACTCTTTTGTCAAGTATTGTAGTATTATTAAATCCGTCATGTCTTTTTTTTCTCTGAGGCAAACCTCAGAGAAGGGGGAGACTGCAACGGAGAGCAGTGAAACCGGAAACATCAGCTCTGTCAGTGGCACCCTTGTAACAGAACAGAAAAAAACAAAACTTCTACAGATTAAAATGTCATAGCAGCTGTTAAGTCTGTTTCAGGCAGGTTATGTTAATACCATTTCTCTTTCCAGTGTTCCATGACAGTATGAGAAAAGGGAGGATTTGTGACATATGCTCAGAATTGATTCTGAAGGTGAAAGGAAATTTTATTCCATTTATAAATAAAAATGACCATAGACAATATTTGTCTGAAGTGATATTGGTAATATGGACAAAGAGAGTTAGAGATTTTATAAATAGGGAAATGAAAAAGTTGGGATGTATGTACCACTCAGCAGCGTGTAATATATTTTGTCTTGAACTATGAATAGCTCAATGGTAAGGATGCCTATTCATATCCCTGGAGCCATGAACCAGATGTTGTCTCCCATGAAACACTAAAAAATATTTTCATGTTTACTGCTACTTTTAATGCTCTGCGTTAATGGATGAGGCGTATCTTATGCTAAGCTATAATCTTGCTGCCACAAACTATTAGGAATGCAAAATGGGAAGAGATAAGCAGAGTCTTTCAAAATGGCAGAGGTGGATGATTTAATTGTTTGTACTCTAGGCATCCTCATGATAAAAGTGTTATACAAAAGCAGCACAGATACTGACAGATATTCAAACAGAACAATTCTTGCTTGTGCCAGTCAGTTTAGCCACAAATGCAACATCTTTTCTCTGGAACTGCATTACTATTTGTGATTGCATTTGTGGCAGCTTGAGCCTGTTGGGCTGATTTCTCATGTTCACTGAGGACAGTCAGCAGTAGTCGGACTGGAAATTCAGATTTCTTTTCTCATATTTCTCTGTTCCTTTGTCTCATAGTCCTCTGCCTTTTGTAAATTTAGCTCAACAAGGAATATTACAGTAGCATTTATAAAGTTCAGTTTAGATTAAGCATCAGTATTTTGTGGGCGAAGGAGAATTCAGGATACTTTTTTTTAACTACGTTGAATAAACAAAGTTATATACAATTATCATTGTATGTGGCTAATATTTAACATACGTATTTGGAGATCAAATCACCAATAATGAAACAGTGCATAAAAATTTTGAATCTGCATTTTCACCTGTCTTTAAGGTGAAGATTACCATTCCAACATTCAGCTAGAAATTAGGCTTATTCAGTTCTTCAAAGAAATGTGAATGGTATTCACTGGACGTTTAAGTGTATCATAAGAAATTCAGATCAGAATAAATTTTATATTCAGCTGAGTCTCAACTAAGACGTGACTAGGGACTGAGAAATAGATGTTGATGAGTGTACTCTAGTATGCAGGCATAAATGCAAAGATTGCAACTAATAACTTAGTTAAGCTTTTGCTATAATTAGCAAAAGTACTGTTCTTTTCCTTTAAAATTATTTGTAGACTAATTATTTTCAAACAGCCTCACTGAAGACTAATTGCATATCAAGTTTGAGTTTTGAAAATGAAATGGTGTTTGCAGCTCCACAGATGAAGGATGGTTCTTCCCTCGTGCTGTTTGTTCAGATCTCGCTAAACCTCCAGCTCCCAGATAAAAGCAGACCTATACTACTCATTCACTAGGATTTTGCTTGGACCAAAAAGAAATATGAGTGGGTTTTTCTGGATGAGAATCTTCCTTTGTATATTGACTTGTGTCTGTTGTTTACTATATAGTAAATGAGAAAGCAAGGTGTTAGCATCTGATGTCTGAATTCTTTTCCTTCAACAACATGTGTAGGAAACTGCTTGCTCTTTAACAATTACTGCTAGTTGACTGAAGCAGGTGCTTTGCTTAGCCTATGAGAAGACGTTAAATTAAACTACTGCGGCATCCAGAGAGATCATGATAATATTCTGTATTAGGAGATTAGGTATATCTGCTTTGTTGTAACCAGTAGCAAGCTTTCTTATTTGGGTCTGTGTCTACTGCCCTTTGTATAATTATAATTATAATTTCTGAGCATTTCAACAGAGAATTCTGTATTTTCTCTCATTTTTTTCCACGGTTAATGCAAATTGGAAATAACATAGCACTTTTTTGCTGAGGCGCATATGATGTAATAAATTCCAGTATTTGTAGACTGCTCACACTGAGAATGCCATTATAGGAGTAAGGATTAGATTAGCTGCCAGTTTTACATTTCTTACTGAGCTTCATTAATCTTAGCAGCATTTATTTTTAGATGGGAAACAGCCCGGCACCAGTAGGCAAAAATGTAAAATAAAATAAAATAAAACAATAGCTAGAAGGGCATTACTTGCTAATTTTCCATATCCCTGCACCTACTTGAGGAAAAAAAAAAAGCCGTTGATTTCTTGTACACCTTTATGTAACATCCTTGTAAACAGATGTCCTTGGAGTCTTTCTATTGTGGTTAAACTGTTGTGCTAGCTAGAAATGTTTTCGGAAATTTACTTCATTTTTTTTTTTTTTTTAAGATGATTTTTAAAGGCAAATAGTTACTTTCTAAGAAGCCCAACATATAGAGTCATTGCTATTTTTAAAGTACCGGATAGACAATGGCTGCAGACTGTAACTACGAAGGGTCTGTGTACCTTGATGCACCAGACAAAAATTTGTTGTTTGAAAGGAATAGAAAACTGTTACATGAAAGAAAGAAAGAAAACAAGAAGCATTTGTGCTCCCAGCTACAAAAATAATGCGGAAAGCACTATTTTTGAGCAATGCAGCATTAAACCACACCTCATTTTTTGCTGAGAAGTTCACTTCCAGAAGGAGATGAAGGAGAAAAGGATAGTGGGGAAAAGAAGTCAGTACCGTAATTTTGAAATGACTCAATAGAAAATTGAAGTGCAAATCTTTATGTTGAAAGCTGTAGAAGCTACTTAAAGTCTTGCAAGTTTTAAAACTTTAAATGTAGTCCTTCAGAGTACGTTCAATAATTTATTTCTTTTTAAATCCTTTTCTTGATTGCCTTCCTGCAAATATGCGTTCATTTGTTCTTGCCAATTTGCAATTCTGGGAGATCTTTCAGGGTGATGATTCTTTACATCTTAATTCTGTTCTCCAAATACTGACTATGATTGTGCCTATAAAAGCACTTACATTTATGAAGCACCAACAATTGAGCAGCAACACAGATAAGATATAATTTGAATAGACTTTGATTTCACATGCAAGAGTTAAACAGTAATGCACATCTCAGAATTTTTTTAGCTTCATCTGCTTGGACTGATCTTTCACAGGCATCAGTGTGTCCCTAAGGTACACCTTGCAAGTGGTCTCATTGAATTCAGTCAGAAAGATGTAGATGCAGAGGTTCAAATAAAAAGGCTCATCAGAAAGAAATCAAAACAACATACCTGGTTACACCAGGCTTTGTAACACTTGATTTTTAAGTCTGTGCAGGTGAGGCTGAGCTCCTGTTGGTACTCTGTGGACCTCAGTGAACTTCTAGGGGAGTGGATGGTCCAGCTGCCCAAATTTATTGCAGTGTCAGGCCTACCATATAGTCAAGCCTAAGTATTCAGCCTAATTTTGAACGTGTGGACTGTCTCATGAAAGATCAATGTGTGAAATGCAGCTGGTTTGACTGCTTGCCAATTGAAGCAATATATTTGACTTTATTTTGACTATTCTGTGTTTTGGAACCACATTTTGGTGCAGTGTTTAAGGATCAGTCAATTATGTGTTTCTCTGCACAGATCAATTATGTATGACATTTGAAAGAAAGAGCAGGAGATCAGATCAATGACAATTCATCATGTTATGTTTCACTCTGGCGAGCTGAATTGTAGGAATATTTGTGATTCCTGTCCGTGTTCACCTGTGCTCCACAGGCCGGTGCTAGCCCGGAGTGGGGGCTGCTGGTACTGCATTCTGGGGGTAGGAAGAGGCTGCTCTCTCTGACCTGTGGAGAAGGGGTGGCTAACTAAGAGCATGTTTCCACAGCCCACAGAGAGCATGAACGTGAGAAAGTGCCTCCCTTCTCTCCAGTTAGGCTTTAGCACATCAGTAAAATTGCTGTTTGTTTGGTATATTGAGTTCTCTGGCAACTTCAAAGGTCAAACCTACTTGCTAGCCAGGAAGGAGCAGTGAGATGGCAGTTTTAAGTTCTCATGTAGTGCAGCTGCAACGCACTTGCCCTGTGTCTTTGTACTCATGAGTTGGTTCTGACCGTGCTGTTATACTATGTCTGAATGCAGATGAGGCCTCGTGCTGACTACCTCTCGTGCAATAAATTACAGGCTCATGCAGCAGTGGGTGTTGATGGCGATCCCTTGGCAACGGGAGCATCTGTTCGCCATGTGATTCAGGGAAGGGATGGTGGGGGAATAGTAAACAAGAGAAATTAATTTAATTGGGAGTTCATTCCAGTGATGCACTTGGTATAGACAATACCCATGATATCAACTCCAACTAAGGAAAGTCTTACACGTAGGAAATAAAGGTGAACTTGGCTATGCTGTAGTTTATGTTGTGCTCTAAAATGTAACAAAAGATGTCATCTGTTTCCTCCATCTGAGGTGGGTTTACCAGGGTACTGTGTCCAAAACACACACGTTTCTGGATTTTGAGGAAACGTGATGCTCTTTTACCTGTTGCATTGTAATTGGATAATGCATGTACAAATGACTTGTTTAGCCTGCCAATGAATGTTGCTAATGCCTTACCAAAAAAAAGCATATTTTTTGTATTTTTTTTCCTCAGAGGCAAATCCAAACAATGCTAGATTTGGGAAACTGTTTACTGAAAAGCATTTTCTAACAGATCTCTGAAGAAGTGCAATTGTATAATTATTATTGTTCAGTGCATACAGTACATTATCTCCATCACTCTGTACGCTGCTGCTATTACTGCTTGTTCTAATAAATCTCAATGTACACTGTTTAAGCTGCTGTGATCTGTGTTCTGATTTATTGACATAAGAAACACCTCAAAGTGCGACTTGTTTGTAAGCAGGTAAGTGAACTGACTATTAATCGTACAATCCTGAATATACGTTGTGCAGATTGATTTTGCAGAGGTGGGTGACAGCAGCAGCAATAGCACTGAAGCAGCACGTGCCACGTAACTCTCTGCACAGTTTCTTAAAATCTGGCAGGAGTTACCAACCGCAGTCTCCAAGAAGATAATTTTCTGTTTGTCAGTTCCCAGTTTTATCTTCACGCTACAGCTGGTAAGAGCCCTTTGCTTTTGTCTCATGACAATCTCATTGTCATTTTTTGTCTACATCTTGTGATTAAAGGGAGCTCGCAGTATGTCTCTCAAGTTGCGTGAGAGGGAGTAGAGGAAATGGGTTCCTGGTGTTCTCTAGTAGAATTGAAAAAAGAGGTGTGGAAATAGAGGAGAGAAAAGAAGTTACTAGACACCTACCCTTTCTGGCATCTCCTTGGAAAAAACAGTGCTATGTGAGATTTTTCCATTATGTGTTCCTGTCTGTTGTTCAGCCCTTAAATCAAATACATTTCGTTTGAAATGAAGGCAGAGGAGAAAACAACAATTTGTTTTGGAGGAGAAACTAAGGTTTTTGTTGTTTCCTGGCATTATAAAAGAGCAAGTGTTGAAGCAGTCTGGAAGGCTACCTGCCTGGAAGCAGCAGCAAAGAAGGGAAAAGATTTTTTTTCATAAGTGGTATTTTTTTTTTCCTGCCACTAGAATGTATTGCTGATGTCACCCAAACCTTACATGTTCTGAGCCTGTTTGTACGCCCTTAGCTAATTCCTTTATAGGATTCTTTTAGCAGAATAGCTCAGGTTTCACATTTCTGTAGATGGGATCTGTGTTTTGTCGCTGAATGCCTTGCCAAACCAGCCTGTCTGTCTTCGGTGACTGTTGCTCAGCAAAAGTGCTGTAAGTGAAATGTGAAATGTTGCACGTTGTTATTTAATTGGTTAAACAAACAACAAACCTTTGGAAAGAAAGGAGATCGCAAGAGGGCTGTGAAGTAGCACTGCAGGTCTGCCTCTCTTCTTTGCATCTAATTGAGCAGAAAAACTATTCCTTGAGCATGGAAGTTAACTTTATGCTTAAATTTAGTCTGATCAAGAGACAGTTGATAGTTCTTCTTCACCACAAACATGTAGGCGTGGTGGTGTGGTGAAGGGAGACAGCGTAGGAAGTTATCGACAGGATTTCAGCCTGACTCAGCTTAAGAGTTGCCCACAGAAAGCTGCTCCCAGCGGCACTGCTGCTACAAAATCTGTTCTGAGGGAATGATGCACAGCATTTCTGCCCAACCAACATATCAAGATTCATGGTTCTCCAAGTCACTGTTAGATTATTAAGTATTTAAGACTTTCTAAATGTTAAAAACTACAACTATGTAATAATGACTGCCCTTGCACCTGAATATGTAAAAATATTTTTCCCATTAAGTAGTCATTACTAAATAAGATTAAAGAAAAAAGATAAAGTATCATTTAAAACTAATGAGATACTGTGGGCTAGCTGAGGATGTATCCTGTAGTTTATTTATACTAAGTGATGAGTCTAATTTTATGCAAGGTCAGAAAATATAATGTTATTTAACTGTTAAGCTGAGTAGTGAAGAGAGAGGTTGGGTTCTGTAGCACATATCTATGTCCCAAGTGCTTTTTATTAAGGGTAAATACAACAGGGACTAGAAGCAAGTTAGTACAGGATAGGTCAAAGTATGTTAGAGTCATGAATCTGGTGTGAAGACATTTTTACCTGTGATGAGATTACGTTTGAAATTAATGCCTGACCTATTTTTTGCATGGAAGACTCGCGGAGTAAAATCAAATACTTAGTTGCATTTCTCTATGCTGGCTGCCTGGGTATATTTCCTTCCTCAGGAGAGAAATGAGACTAACTAGTAGCTCGAATGTCACAACTACCTCAGTATTCTTGAGCAGGTTTTCAGGTGAGTAGAAAGGTAGAGAAAAAACATTTAAACATTTCCAAAAACTGACCTTTTCTTGGACGGTAAGTGGATGGCAAATTCTGGTAAGGACATCTCAGTTGTTTTGCAGTTATTTTTTGTTGCTGTTTTTGATAAAATTTAAGGTATGGATTATCTTTTATGTACAGTATTTCTGAGGGCCTGGCGTTACACTTAGCAGAGAAAAAAACTGCACTGACACAACACAAGGACACACCAAATCATCAGTTCTACTTCAGGAGCTGATTTCACTTAAACGCTGATCAGCAAGCCCAGTACAACAGTATTAGTCAGGCTGCTTTTTATGTTTGGTGGCAAAGAGTTTTTTATGTCACCTGTCTGTTAAATGTTTAGTATCTGTAAACTGCTCAGGTATTCTCTCATCTTATGCCTACATGTGAGGGGAAAAAAAAAAGCTGGATGAGGAAGTGTTTTCGTAGCATGAAAAGAAACAGCCTAAGTAAGAGCAAGTGGCTATGAAAGAGGATGCTGAATTCTTGCATGCCATACAAACACCTACATCATTTAATCTGTTTATAAATACTCTCCATGTAAAGATGTAAGTGTACTTCACAGTACCAGTTTTTACAGGATCCTCCTCAGGAAAGTGACGTTTTACCAAAGCCACATACAGTGGGTTTCATAGAGTGACGTTAATCACAGTACAGCCAGCAGCAATACCGAAAATAAATGCTGCTCAGATGAAAGCATAACAAGAAGCACAATGTCTGTGCTGAAGGGAGTGTTGTGGAGAACTAACTGCACCAGTGCCCATCTGACAGACAAGCATGGATAGTTTGAATTGTATCACAGCACGCAAATCCTTTGGTTTGTAGTTTTTCTTTGGATGTTGTGACACCACAGCCACAGTTCTGCATTCTCATGGAGGTTGAGGTTCAAGCCCATGGAGCTGTCCTCCAACACAATGATGCCCACACACAAATGCTGGCAGAAAGGTTTAACCCATGGAGCAGCATCCCCCAAAGGAATGGCAGTGGTAAGCCTGCATTAAATCATGCTGGGAAATCTGTTTCCAGGAGATTTGTCATCACTAACCTAAAAATACTAGACGATGAAAGTAGCCTAATTGTATGCAGTATTGTTTATATAACAAAAGACACACCATTTCTCTCATCTGAAAGATGTGGCCTCTCCTCTTAGTTAATGGGTTTAAATGCAAGCATGCTGTCTCAGCAAATCTCTCCCTGGAGTACTGCTTTTGCATTTCTCACTAATAAATGCTTTGCAGCTAACACATGCTGCCCATGTGCCTATTCAAAATATTGCCAATAAAATCAGGGTAATTAGAAATAAGCAGAAGTTGGGATATATTGTACTCTTCAACCAGCAGTGGTCATTTAATATGGTATTACTGAAATATGTACACTTGAAACACAGCTCAAGTAGCCTTCACATCCACATCTGTGAGAAACACTCTCCAATCTGAAGGTGAGTCTGTGAGCTGACAAAACTGCTGGCAGAACATATGCCCCCTGATCTCTGTGCTCCCTCCTCGTCATTAACGCAGCTCTCATGGGAGGGCAGTGAGGAGGTACCCAGAGCTGTGCAACACGTTCCCGTTTCATCCAGTCAACAGAAGCTGCTTGTGTAAAGGTGAACGGGGTATGAGGTCAACCAGAAGCCATACAGAAGTGAGTTGAATGCCATATCTTGCAGCCTCTCATTGATGTAATGCTTACAGAAAGGTCAGCTTCAATGCACTGATTGCTGGGTGAGTGCCATGCTGCAGTACAGCCCCTCCTGGCAGGAGAGCTCCTTCTGTGTGCACTGCAGCATGGACGATGAATGTGCGTTATTGCAGTCTGTTCTGTGACACAGCATAGAAGGAGGCCCTCAGAGAGTACCTGGACTGTAAACTTGAAGAGTAGTTTTTTGTTTCATAACCTCTCTAGCTGGTGTAGGAACCATTCACACATAGAGGTCCCATATACATAGCACATGGCAGTCCATTAAAATACCTATATCTCAAAGTCTCTCCGTATTTTTTTTTCCCCTGGGAATATAGATAGTAGTGGAATATTCAAAAGGATCTGACACCACAAGTAAATTGCACTGTAAATGTGGGGACTTAAAATATTTCAGGACTAGGCTTCCTATGCGTTGCAGCCTTTAATTTCTGAGCTCTGTAATTTTGTTATGGTCTATTTATTGTGCTGCCTAGAGAGGTCCCCATAATGAGCTAATTAAGTTTCAGATGCACAAGCAGTGACTATGGTTTTTTATTGCTTTACCAAACTGAGAGCTTAATAAAGTCTACACAAAATTAAAATACTGCCATAGCTAATTTAACTGTTCCACTATACTGCATAATTGAAACAGCATTTGTGAACTGATTTAAAGTTTCACTGCATTCAAACTAGATAATAAAGAAATCCAACATGCAGTTATCTGCTGAAAGCTTTCATCTGGCTTTAACTCGCTTTTCTTCCTACGATGGTATCTTAAGTGCCAGACAGTTCCCTGAGCAGCGGTCCCTATGAGCATCACACCAAAAGACAGCAGTGTCCAGCAAACTGCTGGATCAGAGTTCAGCACAGCATCAGCTCTGGGCTCTGGAGGGACCTAAGTCACAGCATTAAACTGTTTTTTTCTTATACAAGAGAATTGCTAGACAGGCTCCACTTTGCAAAGAAATAATCAAGCGATGCTAAAAGTGCTTAGAGCAGCAAAAGAGATGGAATCATGCTTTACAGAACTGCCTTAAGGGGCATTCCCATAGGGACAGGAAATCCAAGAGGAACAGCAGAACGCTCACTGCAGTCCTGTGAAACTGTGCCTAGAGCAGCTGTCAGCTCTGCAGAAAACAAAATTACAGTGTGTTCTTCTGACCAGGATGTGAACCAAGTGCCTGGTAGTCCCATCTAACAAGGAGAACACCTCCCTCTTACCTGCAGAGGGTCATGTTGCAGCTCAGATAAAAGCACTTTAAGAAGAGAGAGAAAACATTTGTCCGTAGGAGAAAATTGAGAACCAGTACAACGAAGGGGGAAAAATGTTAATATTTTACCAAGCTTGATCAGAACACTGGGCAGAATTGTTAGAGGCTTCAGCTTAAACAGAACAAATCTAAGCTTGGCCACCTCTAGATTAAGGAGTGTTGTGGTTACACACGGACCACTCTCCTGTGCATCTAGATAGATTGGAAAGCCACTGATGATAGAAGTACATCAGTGACCAATAATATCATGATATAAGCATGAGCTCTCCAATATATATAATAGCTATGTTTAAATGTTGTTTCACCACTTATCGACAAACTACAGCAGTATTACAGACAGCACTCTCTTGTTCCCAGAAGGAAGTCCAGCCTTCCTGCTGGGTTTCTCTAGTGCCAGTGCCAGGTACTAAGACAGTTTTTCTTCACCTGTTTAGATCCTTTTTTCCCTGCATGAGGCTCCTCTTCTCTCTGTGAGACTCTAGCAGCTTCAGCCATCTCCAGGAAGAAAAACACAATACTCCAGGAGTGTATTTATTTAGTTCAATAAAGCTAATTAAGAAAAACAGCCCAGAAAATAATACAGTTTTCAGTTCCATGCATTTATGTGACTTCACATAAAATTCAACAATTTTAAAAATATTTTTTCTGTTAAAATAGAAATTCAACAATTTCTAGCTAATAACTAGTCTCTGTTCTCTTTGAATGAATGGAGCTTTTAAAGCTACTTGCAAATAGGTACGTAGTATAAAATGATAAATTTATGAAACAAGGGCCATCGTTGGTCCCAATAGATGTCATCTTTGTTACCTCAGATAATGTAACAGGATCTATGTTGCTGGGACCCTTGCTTTTTAGGGAAATGCTCATGCCATCTGCTGGGAAGTTACAAAATTTGCCAAGATTTTTTTCACTAGTGTATTATTTTATTTTACTGGCTTTTAGATGTTGAATATTTACATCAGTTGTTTTCTTGTTATTCTTTTTTAAGGTCTGTGGATATATGTAACGTTGCACTAAGGTACCTTAGGAGCTCTGGTAAGTAATCGCACCTGTTTCTATGCCAAGAAGTTATGAAAATGATGTGGGCTTAACCCTCTTGAGGGAAATGCTGTCTAAGTTTAACTTAGTTTTCATTCAGACATGCAAAGTTAGTAAACATTTTCTGAAATGGCAAAGTTAACATAGTTCTCTGACCTGTAGTTTGAGAATAACACAAGGAAGGTGAGTACCATGCAAGCATATCCAGCGAAACTGCTCATTACAGGATTAGTGCTGGACCAGACTGAGTATGGTCTGCAGCCACATTCTAAGCGAGAGACATACAAATGCGTGTTGAATAAACAGTGCTAGCTGAGGTTAATAATCTGTAGAAGAAATATTATCCTGTCAAGCAGTTATTATAAGATATATATGAGATCAATCTAAATCAAGATGGAACAGGCAATTTTAATTTAAGAATTTTCTTAGAGTTTTTTCTCTTTATAGCCTTTCAAGTTTTGTTAATGTGTTTTGATTGAGTAAATAAGCACAGAGTTTTTTTTGTTGTTAGTGCAGTGGAATATGAATGACATCCTGAGCTGCAGCATTTTGCTGCAATTTCTCAGCACCCTCTAGAGCAAGCAAGCAAGTCCCTAAGTACAACATCTACATGATTCTTAAATATGTCTAGGGATGCTGACTCCACCACCTCTCTAGGCAGCCTGTTCCAATGCCTGACCTTTCTTTTGGAGAAGACATTTTTCCTAATATCTCTGGTGCAACTTGAGGCCATTCCCTCTCATCCTATCACTGTTACCTGGGAGAAGAGGCTGACCCCCACCTCGCCACAACCTCCTTTCAGGTCGTAAAGAGCTATAAGGTCTCTCTTGAGCCTCCTTTTCTCCAAATCGAACAATCCCTGCTCCCTCAGCCTCCCCCCATAAGACGTGCTCCAGATCCCTTACCAGCTTCGTTGTCCTTCTCTGGATGCACTCCAGGGCTGCAATGTCTTTTTTGTAGGAGTCCAAAACTGAATACAACACGCAAGGTGCAGTCTCACCAGAACTGAATACAGGGGGATGATTACCTCCCTGCTGCTGCTGGTTGTGCTATTTCTGACATAAGCCAGGATGCCATTGGCCTTCTTGGCCACCTGGGCACACTGTCGGCTCGTGTTCAGCTGAGCGTTGACCAACACCCCCAGATCCTTTTCCTCCACATGGATTTTCAGCCGCTCTGCCCCCAGCCTGCAGCATTACATGGGGTTGTTGTGGCCAAAGTGCAGGACCGGGCACTTGGTCTTGAACTAGGGATGGGTGGATAACCCAGTATGGGGGATAACCCATTGGCCTCAGCCCATCAATCCAGTATGTCGGAGTCCCTCCGTAGGGCCTGCAAGCGCAGTCCGTGAGAGGAGAAAATCATGTCCCAAAAGTTAACCGTTGCCCTCAGCCTTGCTTGGCTGGGATGGTACCACTGAGCCTCATGCCACCGTCTGCTTGGCTGAGCTCGAGCAGATTCTGCTGTGCAGCTGCTGCTGAAAGGAAACACTGCTGCAGCAGGCCTGCTGCTGCCACAAAGCTGTAATTGAAGCATTCTGCCTGCTGCTGCTGGCAAAACTGGCCAGGATGTGGCTGCAGCAAGGCTGCAATGAGCAGCGACACGTCAGTGACTCCTAGCAGGAAGCTGAGGATCACAGAAACTGCGGTCTTTTCATTCTAAGATTGTAATTTTGATTTTCAGATAGTGGCATTAATCTGCAGTGGAAAGGACAAGCATTTCCCTATCAGTTTACACTGGAAATGCATTATTAATGATGCAGAACTAGAGAGCTTAGCTGGAGGTCTTTGAGAAAGGTCTTTGGCAGCACTCCTAGAAGCAGGGTAGTTCAGATGCTGTTGAGTATTTCCAAGTAAAATATAGCTTGATTAAAAAGCAAAAAAATAAGAAAAAAATTGGTAGCTTTTTTTTTCAAGCGATTTGTTTGGAAGAATACTGCGAAGAAAAACATGGGCTTTGAATCTGGAAGTTACACTTGAGGCAGAGCTTTTTGTTATTATCATTTCTAATGTTGTAATATGTTTGCTGCTGCAACCAAAAACTTTGTTAAACAGGTTGGTGACGGAGGAAGACTAGTGCCAGTGCCCAGCCTCAGTGAAGCCGATAAGTACCAACCTCTCAGCCTTGTGATTAAGAAAAGAAAATGTTTGCTTTCGAAAAAATCTAAATTTGCTTCAACACCTTTCACATTAAAAGACATTCTTGAAGGGGAGAAAGAAATTTCTGCAGGTAAGTTTTCTATTTATCTTCAAAGCAGAAAAATGCATGTTTTCCCATTATTACATGCCAGTGGTTGTGGTTTGATCTGTACAGTTAGTGTAACGGTTCTTCCGTACGTGTGTAATAAAATGTATTTTGCTCAGTCATTTAATAAATATTTAGGAGAAAAGGTGTAAGTCAGGCTGGTTAAAAAAGAAAAGACTTTCAGGAAAATTGTAAAAAAAAAAAAAAAAAAAAAAGTCCTATTAAAAAGACAAACAATATTTTTGAACAGATCCCGTTAAGCCTTGTGGGTTGTTTTTTTCTCACAAATCACAATAGACATATTGATGTATATTGATTAATTGCTACTTAATATTTGATTTTAATTTTCATCATTCTCTATATACTCACATTTAAATATGTAGCAGTGACCTAAGCTTGACAGCTGTTTCATGTTAGTGATCTCATGTGTTGAACTGGGCTCTGAATAAGCAGAAACATTTGACGGCAGCAATCTAACAAGTAATAGGTTTTCTATAAGCTTTTTTTTTCCACGTTTGCAATATTCTTCTCATATTTAAAGAGTTTAACTGTGTTTGTCTTTTCAATGCAATATCAGAAAGTTTTAAGATTCTATGAGAAGTAGAAGGTGTAAAAATTGAGCTATACTGCATGTATTTTCCTTTCCTTTAAAGGGTCTGGGCAATTTATAACTACATGATATATTTTCTCAAAACAATTTAATTGCTTAATTTTATTTATTTTTTAAGCAAATACATGAACTAAAAACTCTACTAAGAAAAACCAGTATGTGCATATGAAGACAGAAATGTCTGCTGACCCCACAGAGAGGTGATTGCGGGATGCAAACAAGATGAAGAAAATGCTACTCATCTTGCATTCAAGACAAGTCAGCTGGCTTGTTCTGAATGAAAAAAAAATTTAAAAATTCTCATTTAAGAAGGCGGAGGAAAAGGTTGCAAAATCTCATTACAAAGTCTTTTCTGTAAAGGTTAGATGTCATGTGCAGAAGGTATTGTCCCTTAATGTGAACAAAGAGATTTGTAATTGAATTTCCTTTTTTTATGTGACAAATACAAGCATTGTAATCTTTTTAGCATTATGATAAATATATGAAGGGTTTTTTTTTGTTAAAAATACAGACAAACAGGATTAATTCTAGGTGACTTTCTAATGTCACTTTATACTAAAAGCTCCAAAGAATAAGAAAAAAAATAATTGGATGCCTAATCCCCTGATCTATCTACTCTGTTCGTATTAATTTGGCAGGCAACCAATGTGCTCCAATAGTTTTCTGTTAGTGTAATGGAAACATATTTAAGGTTGTAAAGAAAGCATTATAAAAATGCTTTGGTACCTATCCTGTTGTTGTGTAATAGATGACCAGAAATGTTTGAGTGAATTAGAATTATTCTGTTGTTTTCCTTCAAATTAAACTGGCACTCTCCAAAATCAGTAGGGACACATGGAATCCATGACAAGATTTTCCAGGTAACAGCTAAAAGGTAAAATTAATGTTACAGGCACATCTGTGTTGCAAAAATGAAAAGCAGTGTGAGGTTAACTTGTCTTACATCTAGAGATTTTCAGAATTTCCTAACATTATTTTACATGGGAAATATGTAAATGTAACTCCAAAAAAAAATATTTAGTTCTGCAAGTTAGAAAGGAGGAAAAATTGCCTATGTATAACAAGTCTGTCCAAAGAGTTGTTAGGTACCAGGACATGACTGTGTATCAGCCATGTTATCTTTCTGTTTATTCCTAATTTTCACGTTCTGTGCAGTCTTCACTATGTCATTTTCTTTGAGTTTCAGAGCCTTTGTCATTGCACTTAGAACACACAGATTATCTATTTATCCTGCCTCTCACAATATTGGAGAATAATGATAAACACAGAAATGTAGAAACAGCCCTAATCATCATTTCATACTTAGGCATATCCCATGTGGGAGTATGGGCACAATTCTGCAGATAAGAAGTAGAGAGATGCCTGAGTTCCTGCATGCTCTCTTTCCATTTGTCATCAGTAGTGACACTGATAAATAAGTTCACCACGCAGCTGTGAATTTTTCATCAGAATAGCAGAGTGCAAACAATTAATTCTCCTCTTTACATTTATTCTATACAATTTTCAAATAATTAAAATATCCTGTTATAAGCATATAATGCTTTGTAAAAATACTACGCTCAAATCTTCATCACACAATAGTTATCTTCTTTTACTCAGGTGTTTCGTCCTACCAGTTGCTCAACTACGAAGACAAATCAGATGTTTCACTCAGTGGTAGAAGAGGAAATCAGATAATCAACGATGTTGGTTTTGATGTTGCTGGATCAGATTCTATTGCCTTTAAAGCTTCATTTGGCATAGTGACCAAACACGAGGTTGAAGTACCAACACTGCTTAAAGAACTTACTACAAGGTTGTGTTATTTTGGTTCCGCAATAATATTTCATACAATTAGGTTGCTTCTCTGAAGAAAACGTGTTAATACAGAAATTTTTAGGTTTTGATTATTTTTGGGCAATCAGTAGTAGTCAAAATTGGATGTTTTCCAAGTTCCTTAACTGTCTGTCTAATGAGTCTTAAGTTCACCACTTCAATTCGATGCATGACCTCCTGTATAACATAAGCGTATAATTTATCTGAATGAATTCTTGTTTGAATTACAGTGCATCTTTCAGGAAAAAAAGAATTCTAGAGAGAAAGAGTCCACCAAAGACCCAATGTATGTTATTCCATACTACTGCAGATTTGAAACTGATGTCAAATGACATTAGCCAGCTTCAGCTTTTGGAAATAGGTTGATTGCTATGTTGTTGTCTGATGAACTAGAAAGACATGTTGCCAAAATTATTTCCAATGTAAATAATTCAAGATTTTATTAGGTTATTTTCCGAACTTTTATTTAAAAAAGAAAATAGATTATTTGATTGAGTTTTTAATAATCTTCTGTGGCACTCCTATAAATGTAGTACTTTTCTCCAGCATTTTTCTTGAGCTCTGGACACTGAAACTGAACTCAGTGTTGCTGTGGTCTTGGCACAAACGGGTCTTTTTCTAGGTGATAATCTCCAGTTTATATTTCAGTGATTGTCCCTTGGCCACAGTGTCATCCCATTGAAGTATTGCAACCCAGTAAAGTATTCACTATGTTTGGTGTGACATTTGGTGTTTTCAAAGATGTTTGTTTCCTAGTAGTTATTTACAAAGCAGTGCATGTCATTTGGTATCCATAACCTCTCTTATTCTGTACCTAGTTTTTGTCATAACTTGAGGTGCGGTTAGTGGGAAAAATTGACCTAGTCTTCTGATAAAAATTTGTTATAAGACTAAGAGCCAGTGCCTTTGGAGATTCTCCTAGAAAAACACATTTCATGATCATTCTGCATTTATAGCTTATGTAGTATTTTGCAGTTACAGTTCATACCTATCAGCTAGCTTTAATTCCTTTAGCATATGCCAGACTCTGGGTATCATTTTAAATTTCTGAAACGAACATTCACTATCATAAGCTCTTATAGAAGCTCTAAGATAGAGCATTAAAACTATTACTAATCAAACTCGTAACTATATTTAAAATAAGATTAATATAATTAATATGAAACAGTAGAATTATATCAACTTTTTTTAAAAAAGGTATTAATTACGGTGTGTTGACACCTGCTTACTGTCAGTAAGTACCGTGTCAGACTTGAAATTTTCCAAGATATCCCATGTAACTTCTTTAACACTTGTATGTTTTTGTCATCCTTTGAATCTTTCGGTGATTCCGTTCCCAGACACTGAAAATCAATATGATCAACATGAAGTTCCCAGGAACCTTCTCAGTCAGCTGTTTTATAGCAATGAGACAGAAGTTATGGTGATTTATTTACTGATTTAAAGTTGCTAATTATGCAAGAAGCTTTGTTAAATGCTAATAATCTCTGAATTTCCTCATTATCTCCCTTTTGATTTTAGAAAAATAAACTTTGATCATTGTCTAGTCCATCAAACAAGAAAAAGTAGGATGGAGATTCTGTGTGTAGTCATGGAAAGCATTAGGACAACGAGGCAGTGCTCATTAACTGTTCATACTGGGATGCGTGGAGAGACAATGAGGGTAAGTATGTTTGACAAAGTTCTGTAACTTAAGTGAAAAGCCAAACAACAAGCTCATTTTTGTAGATTGTACGGCTGGATTTGATTGCATTTTTACTGAAGTAAACTCTTTTACTGAAGAGAAATAAGATTTATTGCACTGATATAAAGTGAATGAGAACTCGGACTTTGATTCACATTGCTTATGTGAGGGATGGGAAAAGCATGGAAGGATAGCTAGACAATGAGCCATTTCTTTGGGTGAAGTCTTGGCAAAGATTTGGAAATTCCTTCTTTTCAGTTTGAAAGTTTGAGAAACATATAACCTATCCTTCCTTTCTATACTGATCTCCTACAGCTCATTACAACTTCGGGTTGTTATTATTTCAAGAGCTGGCTCTTACTCCCTCTTCCATCTCTCCCTCCCTCCTCTCTCTCATCTATACGTTTGAACTTTCAACTCTCCTTCTGAGGTTTGCCCTTTTCTGAATCATTCATATGATTTTTAAAAACTGATGCAAGTTAGATTACTGTCTCTGTATAAATATAACACTGTTTGTAAAAAAATAATCTTTATTTGTGAAATTTGATCCTCCAAGATTCCTCCTGGTAGTGTAATTTTCAATACATACATTTAAGGTATTTTTTTGCTTATTTTTCATTTTGATTTGAATTTTTTTCTTTTGATGATTCTCAAAATTATAGTTTCACATAATTGAAGACCAAAATAATAAAGGACGGGACAAAGCCATTGTTTTTCCTGCGCATACAACAATTGCTTTTAGTGTATTTGAACTTTATATTCGTTTGGATGGGAATTTTGGTAAGTCACTGGCATTACTATTAGTGTCATTACTGCTATTGTTTATAGTGGTTTTACTTTCTAAAACAGTTTTCTTGCTCTTGATATGCATAAGCCCCAATTCCATAAAATGGATATGCTTTAATTTCAAGCACGTAAATAGTCTGACTTTCTAAGGGAAACAATTCTTTAAAAGATAAACAAGATAGTAACAGAAAAGGTCTGTCATTATTACTATGATTTTTCCTTCCCACAGTGCTCCATTAGCAAGGAACAAAAAATCACTTGCTTTCTAGCCTTTAAAGACTATCTGATCACTTTTGCATAAAATGGGGAAGTAAGAGACCTAAATACAGAAGAAAATGTGCAGGACTTTTAAACAAAATGAGGAATTTCGTTATTGTTGTTGTTGGGTCTTTAATTTCAGTTGGATACATCATTACATATATGGCTCTCTGAAGATATTTACAAATCACAATTACTGAAAACAAGTGCAAAAAATGTATTCAACTCCAGTAAGTTTTTCTCATTTTTAGGGAAATGATGGAGCTTATGTGTTTATGTTATTGACACTGAAGTGCAGCCTGTAATGTTAGCAATGTTGTTTCAAATAAATCAGAAATTCGATTTTAGGATTTGATCTAGTACATGATGATACCAAATAATGTTAGATAATGTTTCAAACACCAGATTTACCTGTACATAAATACCAGGATCTCTGCAGGAGTCACAAAGGTGTTTCAGGAATTGCTTGACTCTGATTAAGATTGTGGCTTTCTTTAAATAGCAAGACTCTGCACATAAAATGTGGGGGGCGACCCTGCATATAGCAGGGAGGTTGAAACTGCTATCATTGTGGTCCTTTTCAACCCAGGCCATTCTATGATTCTATGATAAAAGATTAGGGAAGTGATCTGTACCACTGCAGATCTATATAGCAGTATCTGCTTTTGAAGTTGCAAGTATCTTTTAGCATATACAGTGTTTACATTCCAAGACAGAAACTCTGTATTTTAAAGCACTTTTTCAATGAGCTGTGAGATACCTCTGCCATTTTGTAAAGACTTTAAATACACTCCCAACCGTACAAGATAATACAATAGAGTAGTTCCTTACATTCAATTCTATGAAACTTACTATAATTTTCCAATTTTTAAGTGTCTTATTTTACCTTTATGCAACAGTAGGAACATGTGCATAAATAATGTTCTTGCTGAAGTCAGGGAAACGATGAATTAACTAAGAGGGTATTTGTATCTGCATAATTAAAAAGAATTATCAGTTGACGTTTGGCTTTTTCAGTTTCATGCAGTCAATTATCTATATATTTTACTTTTGAGATTTTTCTCTCAATTTATTTAGGGTACTCTGAATTTAAAAAATCACTTTTGTCAGCTGATTCTGCATTGGAAGAGAGGACTATAGAACTCACAGCCTCACTTATAATTTCTTATTTTTAGCTTCAAGTGAGAGATCTCTGTAAAGAGATGTTTCTTCTTCAGATACAGGAGTTCCATTAATATGACATTGGCTGTCTCAATTCCTTAAAACATGCAGAAACTCTGAGAATGTAAGTTGGAAGCCACCAACATACTAAAATTTCCACTGACCCTTTTTCATTTGATTCTATGCTATTACTGTGTACGGATTGTGTTAGGAAGTGTTACTAGCAATTAAAAAACATTAGCAAAGATAAATTTAATCCCGCTAACTTTATCAATTTATTATAGATTAAAAAAAGAATATTAAATTGTGTTGTGTAGCTATTGCTTTGCTATTGCATTCTTCTAAAAGCTTACATGTAATTTTTACAGAACTGTGTGTGACTCCAATTGCAAAGGGGGGATTTGAAAAAGAGAAATCTGGATCATCTTCAATGAACAAGTTAAGGAGATTAAAGCATAATCTCTTTCATCAAAGTATGTCTTTTAATAACGTATGAAAAGTGTATTTTTGTTTTTAGTTTGTGTGCAAGATGAACATTTAAATAGGAAAATTTTAATGCAAAATATACCTAATTAATTCCTTCTGTACAGAAATTATTTTCAAGTGACTAAATTTATACTCTTTTTTGTAAATAAATTTATAGTATTGCCGTTCATTAAAACTAAAGATCTTAAAAATTTATGGCTGATGATGAAGTAGTAATCTGTTAAGATTAAGCTCATATGTTCACAATTTACATGGAGTATCCAAGTCATAATCTATAAATAATATTTCAGGACAAAGTTTAAGTATCAAACAATATTAATTTAAATATCAGAATGTACTCTTCAGGCTGCATCATCACGTGGCAGGGATATTGGCAAGAGACCACTGTAGTTCTCTTTTCTTGTTCTGATGTGAACACAACCACCGAAAATAGTATCACTGTATGTAGGCTGTGTTTTCTTTTGGATACCTCCGACTGTATGCTACTCAAATTTGGGAACTTGTTGTAGTCAATGTAGAGCAAGATCCTATACTTTTAACACACCTCGGTCTAAGTATTGAGGAAGGCTGCAAATCTGAAAATAAAGAGCACCAAACACATCCTTCTAAGGGCTGCTCTGTACAGATGTTCTTGCTCTATTGTATCCCATTCTTGATCAAAGAGCTCGTATGGCCCAAACCTTCAGTTGTGTTCCAGCCTACCCTAAGGGAACCGATCTCCTGTGGGTGTGATACACCTCACTATCTGTAGCTGCCTAAAAGCTGGTTATCCAACCTAAACTCATTACTCCCTGAAAAGAGAGGAGAAAGATAAGTAGTTCTGAAAGCGACTTTCTCCTGGGATGTTTGGATGCTCAGAAATCTGCTATTAGGTCAGCATGGAAAAAAACTGGAAACAAACAGAATAAACAATTTTTAGAAAATAAATTCAGGAACAAAAGTAAAAATGCTAAAACAAGAAAGCATGCAGCTGTGTACTACTCAGCACTAATTTTTCACAATCTTGTATCATGACCTTACCTTTCAGAATCATTTATAAATAAATCTTTCTATTATACAAGTCATATATAAAAAATAATTCTAGCTTCCACTAGTGTCTTTTGTGAGATTAATGGAAAGTTTTCACCACCCAAGGCTTTTGATGGGAAGTGATCTATGGTGCTGCATGTTTAGAATGGATTCATGAATCAGTTGTTATTTCCACCAGTTGATTCACAAATTGTTTTGTAAACACTTCATAATGTAATGACACATTATTGGTGATTTTTTGTGTGTGTGCTTTCTTTTTCAGATAAAAGAATAGTGAGTATCATCCCTAGCTCTGATGGTTACTTGGAGGACCTTTTTACAGACTACTATGAGAAAGCTGCGAGCATGACTGATCTCTCTACAAGCTATCTCAGAGAAGGGGCTCATGTCCGAATTAATTTACTTAATAACAACATCCCCAAAGGTCCTTGTGTCCTTTGTGGAATGGGAAGTTCTAAAAGAGAAACAGTCTATGGATGCCTAGAGTGTTCTTTTAATGGACAGAAGTATGTACGACTGCATGCCGTGCCCTGTTTCGACCTCTGGCATAAGAGAGTGAAGTAACTGCTCTAGGTAAGTGCCTGTAGTTACAGACATGGGCATAACTGTGCCACCAAGTTTTCAGAGTTACTACATGTGACTCAGATGGTTTAAATGCAAAACAGTGGAAGTGCAAAATATTTTATTACACTATTACTTTCAACTTATTTGCTTCACAATCACCTTAATTACTTGAAAATGTTCTGATGCATTCCCTGACATTTTGCTTTTCATCTTTCTAGTATCTTCACATTTCATTATCATAATGAAAGATGTACTTTTAAAATGAATTTCAATAACGTCAAAATATATGCTATAACTTACCTATAAAGAAGCTGTTTACACAAACTTGTTCTGAAGCCTGCAAATGCTGCCTTTATCTACACAGGCATATAATGGTAAAATGAGAATATTTGTTAATAATTTAGTGTTCTCATGAATGTTTAATTGAAGTATCAGATTAAAAAACATGCTAAAACTTACTTAGCTCAGTCTAATGTTTCATTTACAAAAGGGAACTACTAAAACTGGGGATAGGAGTTTCATATTAAGATGTCATTACTAAGAAGTACCAGCTAGCCTACCTTTAGTGTTTGGATTTTAGGTTACAACTGCTCTTGACTTTCATACAATTTACGTGTTCAGAAAAAAAACGTTTAACAGAAAAAGCTTAGGAAATTTAAGAAGATAACAGAACTAAATCCTTCCAGCTAGACTCCAGGCTGAAGTTTTTCTAAGTAGTTCTCAACCACAAGAAATAAACTGTTGTTTGGAATATATACTCCAGGGGGCACTACACAACAGCATCCAATGCACAGGTAGGGAGAATAGTTGATTTGTGTACAGTTCAAGCTTTGCCATTGCTATGCTGAAACAGGGAAACAAAATTTGTTTGTACATTTTAGAATGATTTTAAGGATAAAGCCATATGTGGAAGTTTTTGCCTTTTTTTTTTTTTGCCTGAGTTGCCATTTTCACTGTGTGTACACCTTATTCTTCCATGTTGAAATAAATGATCGTTTCCCCTCATTAGAAAAGTATACAAGTGTTATGATGACACCTACATAAGCAGAACAGTACTGTATATTAACTATAGGAATATTGACTTTATTATATTAACTACGGGAGTATTGTACATTAACTCTCACTGTTTCTTCTTGTGTTTTTTCCAAAGCGAGGGAAACCAGATGCCCAGATAAATACTTAAGCTTATACAGCAGTATCTCCTATTCTCCTCCACCTCAAATTAAACATGGTATTATAAGTTTCTAACTGTTAGCCAGTTTATGGAGCAGTACGCTGTATTAGCAAATTTACTGCAGTCAAGGTTTAAAAATCCCCTTAAAAATATTCATAAACATCAAACTTCAATATAATATTACAAAGTTATTTTAAGTTGATTTAAAAACATTTGTATTTTTATCTTGAAATTTCAATTTCCTTTCCTTTAAGGCTTTTTTATAGATAAAAGTGCTTCAATGGCCTAGAAGCTACCTTCCCGGGATTCTGTTTTTCTGTTTGGATTTAGAAATATTCATTAGTAATTTTCTAAATATGTCAACAGGTACTGGAACCATTTTTTGTGACTGATGACACAGAAACAATCATTTTGATCAGTAATTTACACAGTGAGCAAGACCAGTGATGAATAGCGTAGATTAGGAAACAACACAGGAAAAATATAACTATAGATCTTGGTGTTTTCCAATTTTATTTATTTTGTAACATCTAAAACATTTTATTAGCTAAATGTTAAAAATAGTATTTTACAGTCACCTTAGAAATAAAAAAGATGCCTCTGTAAAAAAAAAAAAAACAACAGCAAAATATTCTGTTACAAAGTATTACTTTGGATTTTTTTTTAAATTTGCTGTCCATAAAACAGCCAAAAATTTTACAGGTAATTAGAGTTCATCATGCTGGTAGACATTGTACTCCTTAGCTGATATGAAGCCATCTCCATCATGGTCATTCTTCTTAAATATATCAGCTAAAATTTCATCATGGACTGAGGGATGACGTTTTTTGCCATCTCTTGCAAATTCTTCTTTCAAATATTGGCTTATCTAGAAGGGAAAAAAAATCAACTATTGTAGCTTTTATACCAGAACTCAGCAGCTATCTTCAAGAACACTTGGGTGAGTAACTGCAACTGCAGTGTAGGCATGTCTGAAGTTACTTTCCTAATATGTTCGGGACATACTAATAGAGTAAAGCAATTGTCAGCATGACACTGTACAGTTTGTCTAAGCATACAAAAGCTTTCCATGATGAACTGCATCAAAAGCAGCTCGTGTAAGGATAACATTATGATAAAAGTATCTCCAAAGTTTTATAAATACAATCCATTCAAAATTAATGATGTCAAATTACCTCGAGTTCAGAGAGCTTCTTGTCACTGTCCTTGTCTATTCGATGAAATGCTTCAACACTGCGAGGTCCCTTATTTACTGCATAAAGTTCAATCTCAAAGATGAGTGTTGCATTTGGTGGAATCTTGCCCTGCGCTATGAATAAAAGAAAAAGCGCATTTAAGAAATCATATGATACGTTCAGTGATCACACATACGGTAAATGCGCACGTAAATTTTCCTATTTTTTCTTACAAAAGACAGTGTTAATATTCAGATTAAATGCTGGATTTAAATATTGCACAGCTAGACTTATTAGTTCATGCTCTGGCATGACATTGGTTCAGCAGGTCGTTGTGTTAGAGAAACTATTTTGAAAGAGACTTGAAAACAATATACTTCCCTGAAAATTACATTCTTTTTACCATATTTTCAAAAATGAAGATGTAGCCAACTTTGGGAAGTGTTTGTGCATCATGAAAAACAAATATTTCTTATGTTCTTGCTGTTTCATATACTGCCATATGATGAGGCTTACTGAGAGATTGATTCTAAGATGCATGTATTTGTTTAATATCTGCAATGTGATTTACAGTATATGCATTATAGTACTAGACCAATGTTACGCATTTTCTGTCCGAAGAAACAAGCAGGTAATATCAGGTTTTACAAATTTACTATGAATTGTACCTATGATTAAAGGATACTGTGCAAAATAGTGAGTTAAATATGCATCTCATCAGAAAGAAGCAATAGCATGTAATTCATCTGATTCACATTAGAAAACAAAAACATCCCCCAGAAAACCACACAACCAGAAAAGCGCTAAAGAACCACTGGAATATTTTCTCTGGTCCCTAGATAGACACCAAAACATGTTAGACAGTATTATTCCCGTGTCAAAGCATTTGCCTATAAACACAGGGCATTGTATCATGCATCTGGCCAATAGAAATAAACTGAAAAGGACTGGACTAAACTGATCAGGTCTGAAAGTAAAGCCAAAAAAGCTTCTAGAAATCATGCAGTGTAATATTAAAACGTGAACATGCAAGCTGCTTCTATTCATAGCCAAAGCTAGCGTGCATGACTTTTGACAGAATGTTGAGCTTGTGACCATCCCTCATAAACTGAAGAAAAACTAAATGTACTTTGCTTATAAGAACAAGGCAAACAAAACTGTTACTTACAATTCTCATCTACAATATCGATGTTAAAAAATCACAAGTTTTAAAGTTCAAACGATTTTAATCTTACAAGCCTGTACATGTAGAAGTTTTAAATACAACTGAACATATGCCATTGTTTGTATACTACTTACCAAATAAAGATACAGTATTAGACTTCAGTGCCAGTATTTACAAATATACATACCGACAAAGGAAAAATATGTAAAGATTTAGAAAGCCACATGCATCTTTTCTAACTCAAGATTAGGCAGGCATCTTCCACAACATGCAGGAATATGCTGAGACAGAGGACAGGTATGTTGCAGAAACAGAACAGTTTCTTGATGTGCTACCTAGAACAAACAGTTAATGCTAGTATTAGATTAAAAGAACATATTTTTATTTGTGTCAGTGCTTCTCCTTGTTGCAAGACTTGCTCGTTAAACGTTATGCTCAAGAGGTAAAAATATGTTGCTATTAAACTTCATTGGCTACAGCGGAATTATATCAAACAGAACTGATGCATGAGATTCTAACGCAATAACATTTACCAAATAATTACTATACATCAGAAGTTGCATTTTCAAAGAAACTCCTACACCCAAACCAGGACTGCATTTATTTACAGTTGAGTCCTGAAACACTACATAAAAATGACTAGAAGTCTTTTTTTTTTTAATCAGAAATTCAAATCCAATTTCATGCACTGTATTGATGCAATTATTAGGCTATGTGATGATGTTGTGCATTAACTATCCAGAATGTAAGCAATCTTTTAAACAATGATTTCCAGTTAAATTGATTCAGTGGTATGAACTGGATTACATTCTGTTTTGCTCAGAAGAATTGCATTAAGAGGCTAAAGCTAGTAGGAGTGAAATAATAGAAACTAAATATGAATAGAATATAATTTCAGGTTGGATAATAGGAAAAAATTCCTCTCAGAAAGAGTGGCGAGGCCTTGGAACAGCTGCCCTGGTAAGTAGCAGAGTCTCTGTGCAGATGTGGCACTGAGGGACATGGGTTAGTACATGGTGGGTTGATGGCTGGACTAGATGATCTTAGTGGTCCTTTCCAACCTTAATGATTCTATGGTAATATAGTAAGACAAAATGCATATATGAATCATGGAGATCTTCTTCTGGCTGTATGTTTTTGTTATTGTGGCACCCACAAAACCAAGGCAGGCGGCACGTACTGGGAATTCTGATGCAAAATGCAGAGCTTCGGTGGCAGTCTGTGATAAGGACTACTTAAATCATACAGGAATGAGCAAAATTAAGCTGTGCAGCTCCAGTCACCTCAAGTGTTCTACAAAAATAATGAAGCACCAACTCTTAGTCATTTACAATACTGTTTGTTCATTTGAACGTAAATAAAACAGAGCAAAAAAAAAAAATTAGTATTTAAACTCTTTCATTTTTTTTTACCATATCCTTGCTGTCCATATGCTAATGATGGAGGGATGACCACTTTCCGTTTTTCTCCAGGACACATATTCATCATAGCAATATCCAACCCTTTTATGACTTGTCCAACACCCAGAACGAACCATTTCGGATGACCGTCATTTTGCGTCCGACTATTAAAAAAAACAACAGCGAATTCAGCATCCGTATACATTTATAAAATGACTTTAGATTATCAGTCAGTGAAAGCATGCATTACATTATTAGATGATCTCTAAGGTCCCTTCCAACTCAAGCCATTCTACGGTTTTATTATTAAAACAGAAGAACGTTTAGATTGCAATAATACCTTAAGTATAATGCTATTTTTCTGCTACGCTTATAACAAAATGTGTAAGTCAGAGGGCTTTTGTGTCAAAAATATTCACTCCAATGGGGAAAAAAAATGCAAGTAAAACGGTAGTTAAATGTAGAGTTATCCTCTGTTGATTTTTTTATTAAATAATAGAAGTGGATGGATGAACTAAGGCTGGGTCATAATCTAGGCCACTGCCTGTAACATCTGTCAAAACACGGGCAAAAGATGAGCTTGAAGGAAGGTAGGCTTTCCCGAGGCAGTTTGGGACAAGGAGGAAAGCACTCGCAGTTGCAGTTTCAGATCGTCGGCCTGGGGCCAGGGCACCAGGCCCACTGTGCAGAAGCGTGTGGTGCAGGGAAACTCCTGCCCCAAATGGCTTATTTCCAGCAAACCAGCAAGCGCCTGCCTCAGCGAGGTACCGCTTCCCCTCTGCCACCCTCAGCACTCGGTTTAGAAGGATGACCGAGCTTGAGACAAGGAAGAATGCCGCTGTCGGCTGCTCCGGGGCGCGCTGCTCGGAGAAGGCCGCGCCACGTCCACCGCCCCGCGCCCACCTGCAGTAGAACTTGGAGCCGTTGCTGGCCAGGAAGCCGTCGTAGTGCGCGTTCAGCAGGTCCCCCTTCTTGCTCTTAGGGCTGCAGCTCTCGGGGAGGTGTAGCACCTCTATCTTCACCTCCTCCTCCGCCGCGCCGCCCTCGGCCCACGCCGGAGCCGCCAGCAGGGCCAGCGCCGCGAGGAGCACGCTCAGCCCGCGGCCCATCTCTCTCCGCCGGCGTGGCACTGCGACTGCGGGCGGAGGGGCAGAGCCTCCCGCCCGAGTGGGCGGGCCCAGGAAGTGAAACAGCTGTGAGGGAGCGGCCAGGGGAGCGCGCATGGGAAGCGCGGAGCGCCCCGCCGGGCGGGTGGCGCCGCCGCGGGCCGCGCCGCGTCTGGGCTGAGCCGAGCCGAGCTGAGCTGGGCAGGGCGGCTCCGCCTCCGCGCAGAGAGTAGCGGCGGGGACAGGAGCCGAGCCGAGCCTCATCTCCGCGGCGGCGCCCGCCCTTTCCCCGCGGCAGAGCAGGAGGATGCGGCCCGGAGCGGGGCTCTGAGCGATGGAGGGAGTCCTGTACAAGTGGACCAACTACCTGGCGGGTAGGCGGCGGGCCGGGCCTGCGGCGGCCGTTGGGACGGCCGGGCCTGCGGTGCGGGGCTCTGGGCCTCGCTCCGCGGGGGCTGCCTGTGGGCTCCGGGCTCCGGCATCGCGCCCTGCCCCGTGCTGGGCGGCGGGCTCCGGCTGCAGAGGTGAGCCCTGCGTTTCTCTGGGGGCTCTGGCAGCCGGGCGGGGA
Organism: Pavo muticus; assembly: GCA_016647715.1. Taxonomy (NCBI): domain Eukaryota; kingdom Metazoa; phylum Chordata; class Aves; order Galliformes; family Phasianidae; genus Pavo; species Pavo muticus. The sequence continues at coordinate 931,115 of JACDJE010000228.1, read as the reverse complement.
GCCTCTGTCCCAGCGTCTTGTTCTGCCAGCTCGGATGTTGCTCTTTCCTTTCCGTCTTCCTGAGAAATGGCTTTTATTTGCCGCGTGCAGACCTGCTGGGTAGTGTTGCTTGCTGTTGAGGACTTGTAGAATGGTTTGGGGTGGAAGGGACCTTTAAGATCATCTAGTTCCAACCCCCTGCTATGGGCTGGGATACCTCACTCTGGCCCAGGTTGCTCAAAGGCCATCCAGCCTGGCCTTCAGTCTTTCCACGGAGGGGGCATTCACAGCTTTACCGGGCGACCTGTTCATTGTCAGGTAGGGTTACCTGAAATCTTCAGTGCTAAATGTTCCTGAAGTCTGAATTCTCCTTATTGCGTTTTGGATGTTGGTTTTTAAAGTCTCTGCTTCTGTGTCCTAGCCTGTAAAACATATAAAAACCAGAGTTCAGGGTGAAATACACAGAAAATGTATCTGTAAAACTGCTGTGGAGAGAAGTGCACCACAGATCTGCGTTATCTGTATTTGCTGTCAGAAAGTGCAGCATTGTTTGTTCCATCCTCTCGTAACAGAGACGTCATCTGTGTCTGGAGGTAGCAGTGGGTGAGCTGCACTTTCAAGGTGGAAAAGATTTCTTTTCTAGTGCTGTAATAGAACTGATTGTGCCTGTAGAGTAGGTTGTGCTGGATCCCATGCTGTGCCTAATCAGGCCTCTTCTTAGCAACCAATGACTTCATTGCCCTCTCAGTCTCCTGCTCCTCACGTGTGCTGTTCTGCTTCAGAGAATTCAGGTTTTCAGTGTGGAGTGGTGCAAAGCTCTGACAGTTTAGAAAACGTGATACCTTGTGGTGTTTATTACAAACTTCTCATTTGAAATCTGTTACTTAATAGGTAAATACGTAACAGTAATTGTGAGTGCTGTACAATAGACAGTTACACATATGTACGCATGACTGCCTCTAATAGTCAGTCGTCCTCTAAACTACCGATCTGCAGAACCCTTCCTTTCACATGTGTTGCCCAGCTGAGGGCATCTGCTGTTGTTGCATTTGAAAATTATAGAGTCAGAAATTCTCTAGAATTTCCTAAGTATAGCTGGGAAACAAGTTTCAAAAAACTAAGTATATTACTGATTTTTTTTTCAGTATTGTTACCAACCTTGTTGTTACTCTACTGTATGTTTTTGTAGCCAAAAATAGACCATAGTATTTACTGTAGTTTTCACAATAGAAGCCAAGCAGCTTGTTATCATTGCTGAAGCACTGTAGAAAATGTTATTTAGTTTCCTCCTTCTTTAAAAGCAAAGGAAACTCCTTTCTAGCTTCAATGATGTGTGCATCTGAGGACTTGTAAAATACAAATTTTGCTAAATATTTTTTCAAATATCAGATATTATTCACCCAAACTCAAGTAAGAAGAAGTGGTTTTGTTCTTTTGCTTACTTTTGTGGAGCACCTTGCTTCTCCGTTTTTTTTCCAATGCCAGCGTAATGTGAGGCAGAAATAATCATCTGTATAGGGTCCCTTTTTATCAGAATAAGACTATTCAGAAACACGTTGACTTAATGCATGTGCTAAGGAGATAAGGGCAGTTCAGAGTGCAACACCACACTGCTTGGAAAAAAAACAAACAAACTAGTGCATTTCAGAGCTGCGTTTTATAGGACAGGGTCTTCTGAATTTTTTTTTCCTATGGGATCTGGGGTCCCTTAGTGGTTGTGGGTTTTTTTTGTTTGTTTGTTTTTAACATTCTGTTTTTACGAGAATGTGGAGCCGCCTATTGAGTACATGCTTGCGTTTTGAAAGATAAAGATGTATGCTGTTGCAGCTAATATGTAACTTAAAGAAATGTTGCATGTTATTATTTCCTTATCTTGGAGTTGTGATAGTGGAACAGGCTGCGCAGCGAAGTGATGAAGTCACTGTCTGTGGAGGTTTTCAAGTAATGTGTAGATGTAGTGCTGAAGGACATGTTTCCGTGTGCATGGTGATAATGGGTTTGTTGGTAGATTTGATGGTTTTCTAACCTTAATGACTCTGTGATGGTATATTGTCATATGATCTGGTCCTGTGGTTCTTGAATTAGCATTAACACTGGTAATGAGTAAATGTGAGCAGTATGAAGCTTTTAGCAGATGTTCAAGAGATGTTCAACCAGCTGGATGGCTGCAGCTTGGTTTGCTGGTTTGGTGGCATGGTGAGTCCCAAAGACCACACCATTGTGTCACCAAATATGTTGAGGCCTTGGCCATGCTGTTACTCCTGTCCCAACTCAACCAAACAGGAAATTAGAAATTTGGTCTCAGGTTGTAAAATAGAGGGATAATCAGTTCATATTGTTTAGCTGATACAGACTATAAAGGTCCATGTTCTTCGTATGCTCTCAAGGAATACTTAAGTTCTGTATTGGTTTTAGAAAGAAAGATAATTTGCTAGGCAAAAATATTTTTAATAGTACTGAGAAATATGGTACCCTTTCTATCGAGCATTTTTATGAAATAGCTCTAAGAGAAATAAATAGAAGAATTGTTGTCATGGGCCCTCATGGAATAAAATATACTATTTTATATTTGTTTCTATTTGTCATAATGCTGTGTAGAGTTCTCAGAGATACCTGTATAAATTGCTCTGTTGCAGGCAGAATAAAGTCAGCGGTCATGAAATAGGTTTGCTGATGCAAAGCTGATGAAAATCTGATGGAGCTGGTATAATCTGTCCTTGCAAATGGACTCTACGTAATATAAACTGCATCTCAGTTCCCAGTACAGTGCTTGACATTAAGTTGTTTGAGCGGAGGAGCTGAGCTACCTTCAGAAGAAATGGTGTGTCAGTGCTCAATTGTGGCATGCAAACGTTTTCACTGAAATACAGTAGGCAGAGGAGACTGAACATGGCGGTTGCGATGACAGTTGTTTATTTCTCTGACTATCATCTAAAGGAAGTCTGCCTGAAAAATGTATTTAGACCAAGATGTTTCTTCAGAGGTATTCCTTCAAAATGGGATTAATCAGTGGCTAAATTAAAATTTTATTCTACAGTAGAATGGAAAGTAGTGGAAGCTGAAATACTGCCAATCTTTCATTCAAAAAGAGTGGGAATGAAATAGCCGTATAATACCGGTGTGATGATAGAGCAGCTCTTGTCTTCAGACCACAGACTCTGTATTTCCTGATGTGTCATGGGATTGCTATAATGTTTGCATCATTTATAAAAGATTTAATAGCCAAAGAGATGCATTTGATTTGCAATTTAGTAATTAGACTAAACTTCCCTTTTTACGTTTTTGATCTTACCAGGTTGGCAGCCTCGGTGGTTTGTCTTAGACAATGGGATATTGTCATACTATGATTCACAGGATGATGTTTGCAAAGGCAGCAAAGGAAGTATAAAGATGGCTGTGTGTGAAATAAAAGGTAAGAGTTGGATTTCTGCTAGAAGAAATTTTAGGTGTTGGGGAAGTGGAAGAGATCACCCAATGTACATTTTGCATCACAGATTTTTCCTCCCTCTTTTTGTGTATTTATAGTTCAACTTGATTGCTTTGTAGTTTACAAATAATAATGAGTGTGAATTATGAAGTGGTGAAAAAAAAAAAGGTTTGGGGCATTTAGAGCTTTTTTTAAAAAAATTATTATTGTAATTTAGAACCCACAGTGTATTCCTCTTTGTTCTGAATAGTGTGTGCATGTGGCCTATACTTGATGTTACCTAGGCTAATTGTGTATTATTTCTCTTTTCTGTCATGTAAGGGACCGAAATGCTTATTCTTCAGAAGAGTGGCAGCAGTAACCTGAAAGGGGAGATGCTTATAAAGTGGAGATGCTCAGTCTTTTGTTATCTTGAGTTGTTTTTGTTGTTCTGTTCTTATGGTGTATGAAGGGTAATAGGTGAAGTCTAGACTGGATTATCTCCCGCATCCATGGCTAGTGGGAAGTGGATCTGGAGTTGGTAATGTGAACTCAGCAAAGTATTCTGTTGAAGACATAGTAATGGATATAATGGACTGTAAATGGAGTCCACCTCGATTCTTGTTTCTAGGGCTGTGTGACCTGACAGCAGGTTTCATCTAAAGAGGAGATTAATTCACTTCTTAGTCCTCTATAATACTTTTTAGTCCTCTGTAAATACTTCTCCTTGCAGCGAAACTCTTAAGTTTGCCACGTTTAGATCAGAGTTAGAGTGCAGGTGTTACTACAGGTTAATGTGCAGTGAATTGTTAATGCAGTAAGGAAACCTCCTTTTACTTGAGTTTGGCCATTGTTTGTTTGGTGTTTGATGTTCCTGCCTTTTCTCTTGAAGATTCGCCATGGAGCTGTTCTAGGCTTTCTGTTGTTTGGCAGCAGTACGCTGGTATTGCTTTGAGATTTTTTTTATTTAATAAATAATTGTTACCAGGTTAGGGTGTGTGTGCTGTTGTTTTTGTGTTTTTGTTGTGTTTTGTTTTTCTTAAAACTTGTTTTTTCTTTTATATCTTCAGTCCATGCAACAGACAACACCAGAATGGAGTTAATCATCCCAGGGGAACAGCATTTCTATATGAAAGCAGTTAATGCAGCTGAAAGGCAGAGGTGGCTGGTAGCGCTGGGAAGTGCAAAGGCCTGTTTAGCAGATACTAGAACAAAAAAAGAAAAAGGTACGTGTGTTACCTAGAGCATGCCCAAGCCAACCACTTTTGCACATTTTCAGGTAATGATAGCACAAATACTGTGGTAGAAATTCAGTACTGCTGTCTTTAAAATAGAAGTTGTAATCATTTCTAGTCATCTATAAGGTAAATTCCCCCGTGATATTTGAGTTGTGGTAGTGACTGATGCAAATAACTGTGTTACGTAGTCTGTTGTTGACTTTATTTTGCTGCTCATAGGCTTTGTCACTTCTCCGTTTTCTGTATTGCTTTTCAATTTGGGTTACTTTGCCTTCTTCAGATTTGTCCTGCACCACGTATCTATTTGGCATTCCAGGAGTGTTGCTGTGACCATATGAAGCATTGGATCCACAGCTGCTGTGAATATGAGTTCTGTTTTCTTCAAAGAAACTCGTATCATTTCTCCTTTAACAAATACTCCATGTTTAGTTAGGAGACTGACTGTAGGCAGTTAGGGACAGGCAATTTAAACTCAAAGTCTGTGGAGTTTGGATATCTGATTCCCAGGGCTGTTTCTGAGAAGGTATATATGTTTCTTAGTTTTTTGCCTAATACGTTTTTAGACATCGCAGTGGTGATACTCTGTGTCTTTATTCTGTCTGAGACTATGAGGAACCACTTGTGTGTAAAATCAATCACGCTTTATTCTTAACATTTCTGAATGTATTCAGATCCGTCTTATTTGACGTTAAGGCATCCCGAATTCTCAATATGTGGGCATTGTTTAAGTTTCCTTTTACGGAAGAGAATTCTTCCAAAAACCCACTGAATGAAATCACCTCCACTACAGAAAGGCAACCCACGAGTACAAGAGCTGCCTTACTGGATCAGACTGAAGGCCTCTTATGAAAACCGAAAGCAAAATATTTAAAGGGAATAAATGTAAGACAAAGAATGTAAGTAAGGTGATCTCTGCTGGTTAACCCGGGCTGTGTACAGATGTGCGTGTACTCTCATCTTTTCAAATCTTCTCACTGAATAGTTGAGTCTGGAGGAGACTTCCTGAGATAGTGTAGATCTGTATGCCTGCTCAAGCAGATTCAGCTACAGCAGGCTGCCCAGGACCACAGCCAGTTAAGTTTTAGTATCTCCAAGGATAGAGATACTACAGTTTTCTGATGAAGCAGTCCACTACCACAGTACAAAACTATTTTCTCAAGCTTGGATGAAATATCCTGTGTTTCAGTTTTTGCCCGTTGCCTTTTTTCCTGTCACTGAGAACAGTCTGGCTGTGTCTTCTTTAAATCCTCCTGTCAAATACTGAGTTATCTACAAACTGCGTCATATTTGTCCGTGCCTTAGTGCTCACAGCTGCCTCGCTTTCTCCTTGTATGTCAGAGACTCCAGTCCCCTAATCATCTTCACAATCCGTTGCTGGACGTGGTCCAGTATGCTCATATCTCTCTTGCTCTGAAGAGTCCAGAATGAACAGAGTGCTCTGGATGTGATTTCACAAGCCTAGACTACAGGGAAAGGGTTACCTTCTTGACCTCTTCTATTGTGAGAAGCAAGTGTCAGCAACTTACTGTTATGACCGTATTGTTTGTAGCGGTTATGAAGCCATTTAATTTCAGCTACTGCGGGTCTGATTCTCTATAATTGCTTTTATTTTCTGCATAGTATTTTTGCTGTCTTGATGTAACCATTTCTGCAGTCTGCTAAATTTTCATTCACTGACTTTTTTTTTTCTATATTACACTGTAGTTAAGACAGATTTCAACTTTCTTTTCTTGTTATATGCTTCTTTCTAATTGTCCTTAAAGCAGCAACAGTTACCAAAAAGTACAAACTAATTGTCTAGCATGTCTTCCATGTTTATTTACAACCTCTTGGCCCCACACGGCTAAATCATTTGTATTGTGCAGTTTATTAGCAACAGATTACGGGTGCTTTTAGATTGCTGGTGATTGGTTCACTGTCTGCAAAGTGTTTGAGCCTAATCAAAAACAATGCAAAGTGCGTGGAAAAACTAATACAGCCTGGCCACAAGCGCGCTAAATTATGAAACAAACTCTATAGAGATTACGAAGTTTCCTGAGGAAGCACTCAGCATTGCTGAGTGTGTGAGCCTTACCCAGTAGGTGATGTTATGGTGTGGGGAGAAGAGTTTCAGCCCATTGACTGATTCCAGGAATCAGAGATGGTCTGTGTCTCACTTGTCTGCAAATGTATCTTCCCTATCTTCCCACTCTCTTAAGCCATTTTTTTTTTGCATTTCTTACTCTGCATCTGGAACTTGAGTGACTCTAGTCATTACATATCTATGTTCTGATTGGCGTAAAATTCTCTTGCTTTGCTTTTTGTTTGCGCCTTGGAGGCAGGTAGCTTTTGGAATGGAGGTGTGTTTTGGTATTATAATGAGTAGAGTTCGCTAAAGGGTGGCATTTTGTAAAAAGAATAGCAGACTTTTGGCCCAGGAGTAGCAGGTAAACAGTTTGATGCCACCAAGTCCCCATCCTGGTATTGTTTTTCTTAGAGTCAGTCCATCAGGTTCTCTTGAAGTTGCCGATGCCTAAGGTTACCTATGGAACTACTGTGGATCAAAGAACTTGGTACTCCACTCTACCCTCCATGCCATTTTAATTGAACACAGACTGCACTCTGCGCTTGTCCCTCTGTGAATGATCTGTACCTAAATTTCCAGTAAGTAATGATAATAGTTTAAGCAATTATTATGCTGTAAGTTGATATTTCCTTTATTTCTTACAGAAATAAGTGAGACCAATGAATCTCTTAAAACCAAAATGTCCGAACTTCGTCTCTACTGTGATCTTCTAATGCAGCAAGTTCATACAATACAAGAATTTGTTCATCACGATGAGACTTGCTCTCCTCCCAGCATTGAGGTATTGAATTTCTATAATGGCATTAGGTACCTTATTCAGCTGAACGTTCCATTGACAACTTATGTTCTTTTCCCTTCTTCATCATTTTGGGAGATCTAACTTCAACTCAGTTTTTGAACGCTTGTGTCTACGTAATACTAACATCGGTTAAAAGGACAGAAGACCTGTTATATTTGCTTCTAGTAAAAGTATAATAGCATTTGTAGGGGAAATGCTAAGTCATGGCCTGAAACAGTGATTGAGCACCTGGTGGGCAAGGCCAACTGAGGGGAGCTCAGGTGCATGCGATGCACCTGAGTGACCGGAAGGGGCGGAGCCAGGATCTGCCCTTTCCCAGACCTCATTTAAGGGTTGGCAGTAGAGGCAGGGTTATCTTGCTGGAGATCCCTGCATTCCTGCCTGAGGCATTCCAAGGGTAAGTAGTTTTTCTTCCTTTGTTTCTGTGTCAACGGCTGCTGCATTTGGACTTGTTCTCATTTGCTGCAGCCTAGGATTGTGCCACTCCACTATTATTGCTGTGCTTTTATCACATTATAGCATTTCAGGATTGTTGGCTGCTACCCTAAAAAAAATTCTGATGCCAGAAAAAAATTAGTGTGCTGTTGCATTTAGTTGCTTAAGTGACCTCATTAGAAGTACGCATTTGATTAAGTAGAATGAGAAATGGAAATTACCACTAGTTCTTAGTAGTAAGGATGGAAATCGGGGAAAAGCTAGCAGGGCTCATTGGGAGGGTTTTAAACTAGGTTTAAGGGGTTGAAGGGGAATGGGGGACGGGGGAAGCGAGCCTTCTTCTGCTGATGAGGTGTGGAATGGCATAGCTATATTAGAGAGACAGGATGCTAGCAGGGGCATTGAAGGACCCGCTGCTTTGAGAGGTGCTGGCAAAACCGTAGCACAGACAAATCCTATGATGATGAGGCAGTGACTGCTGGGGTGATAGAAGACAATGGGGAAAATCAAGGGAAATACTTAAAAGGAATTTAGGAGTTATTCTTTAAGGAGACAACAAGACCAGCTGTCCAGCTGAAGTGCCTCTACACCAATGCACATATCTTGGGAAACAAACAGAAGGATCTGGAAGATACTGTGCTACTAGAAAACAGCAATATAGTTGCCGTCACCGAAACCTGGTGGGATGATTCCCATGATTGGAGCATGGCTATCAATGGCTACAAGCTGTTCAGAAGGAACAGGCAAGGAAGGAGGGGAGGGGGTGTTGCTATCTATCTGTGTCAGAAAAGGAATAGCATGTGAAGAGCTGTCCCTAAAGAATAGTCATGAGCAAGTCAAAAGCCTTTAGGTGACAGTTAGAGACTGAGGCAGCAAAGGGAGCCTTGCAGTTGTTGTCTACTAGAGACTATCTGATCATGAGGTTCAGAAAGTCCAAATGCAAGATCTTGCACCTGAGTTGAGGCAACACTCTATCGATACGAGCTGGGGGATGAAAAGATTGTGTGCAACCCTGCTGAAAAAGACCTGGGGGTACTGGTGGATGGGAAGCTGGACATGAGCCAGCAATGCGCCCTCATAGCCCAGAAAGCCAACCTGGGCTGCATCAAAAGAGACATGGCCAGCTGGTCGAAGAGGGTGATCCTGCCCTTCTACTCTGCATTGGTGAGGCCTCACCTGGAATACTGTGCCCAGATGTGGAATCCGCGGTACTAGAGAGGCATGACCTGGTAGAGCGCATCCAGAGCAGGGCCACAAAAATGATCCAAGGGATGGAACACCTCTCCTACGAGGACAGGGTGAGAGAGCTGGGGCTGTTCAGCCTGGAGTAGAGAAGGCTCTGTGGTGACCTGATAGTGGCCTTTCGGTATCCAAAGGTGAGCTACAGGAAAGAAGGGGACACATTCTTTAGCAGGATCTGTGGTGATATAGCAAAGGGAAATGAGTTGCAGGCTCAAAAAGGTTAGGTTTAGGTTAGCTATAAGGAAAAAATCTTTTATAGCTCAGGTGGTGAGGCACTGGAAGGGGTTGCCCAGAGATGTGGTGGATGCCCCATCCCTGGAGACTTTCAGGGTGAGGCTGGATCACACCCCTGGCAACCTGATCTAGCTGTGGATGTCTCTGTTCATTGCTGGGGAGTTGGACTAGATGGCCTTTAAAGGTCCCTTAAAACTCTAAGGATTCTATGATTCTAAGTTACTGTTAGGTCTTAATAGTAAGGATGGAATTTAGTGGATGTAGGGGAAAATTGTATTTGTCTTTTTCTTGCTTATACTTCTGCTTTCATTTGTTTTCAGAACATGAATGAAGCCTCTTCCTTGCTTAGTGCCACGTGTAATACATTTATCACAACGCTTGAAGAATGCGTGAAGATTGCTAATGCCAAGTTTAAGCCAGAAATGTTCCAGCTGCCTCACCCCGATCCCTTAGTTTCTCCTGTGTCGCCATCACCTGTCCAAATGGTTAAACATTTTTAAAATACTGTTTTTTTTTCTGAGGGTCATGTTGTTGTTTATGGGAGGAAGAATGGCAGAAAACTATTGCTGTGTGCTTTGATGTCAGCAGATGGAATCTTGATTCTGCTATGTTCAGTACTGGTTTTAAATATTTTAGAAATCGATACTTCTTCGTTTCCAGTCTTCGTTTTCTAGCCTTTACGTAATCAGAGTAATTTTGTCATATGTATCAAGATCCTGTATTGAGATGTCTTGAATTATCATCAAGTATGAAATCAATGAGATTTGAATACTTGAGGCACTTCAGCAGTGTAACGTATCTTTCAATGTATATCATTCAAAAATGTTTATATTAGTCTAATATGATCTTATTTATCAAAAAGGTAAATAATAGTGAAGATAGTGCTTGCGTAACTCTTTGTTACTAATCATTTCTTTTAGGAGGACGGTATATGCAGAATTGTCTTAAATATCTCACTAATTGCACATGTAGATTCTAAGATGGTCTGTATTGTAGTTTTTTGTTGTGGGAATCCCTTTATTTGCGCTTTGATCTTGTCTCCTTCTTCCAATCAAAGCTAATCCTTATTTATTTAAATTAATAACTTTTATACATAAAAATTTGGCAGTGGTGTCAGAAGAACTGCAAAGAATCAAAGGACAGAATTTTGGCTTTATTGTGTGTGCAGAATTTAAATGGCCTTTTGGTAGGGGGGAAGAGTACCTCAATATTTCTTTTTATCACGTCAGTTAACAAATGGCTCTATGACTAGGTAATAATTTGGGTAAATTGCGTTTCCTGTGTGAATGCTTTAGTATTGGTGACAATCCATCTGTTTTTTTGGGGTTTTTTTGAGTTAAAACAAGTTGTCTTTTCTTTTTTTTAAACAAAAGTTGTTTTTAATTAAAAGAAAATCTCCTACCCTCTTTGTAGAGGCTATAAATAAAGTATAAATTAGTGTTGGTGTGAGTATTGTTCCTGTAAATAACTTATGACTTTTTTGGTCTTCCTAGATGAAGCGTTCCATTAGCCACCCTGGTCCTTGTTATTTGGAAAGGTACATTTCTATTTCATCAGATTTTTATCTCATTTCTCAGAACACCTCCTTGAACCTGCTAGCGCTAAAATCGAAGCGTGAGACGAAGTTCACTTGGGGGGAGGAAATGAAAAGGCATTAGCCGATCTGATTTTGAAAATTAAAGTGCAGATTCGCAGTGTCTTTGGCAAATAATGGAGCTGCTGTGTCTGTTACGTGCTCTGTAGATATTTATTCATGGTAGAAACTTCATGCAAGTGACTTCTTCTGACTTCATGAAATTGGGCATGTAGCTTGAAGTGCTAACGTTTTTCTTTGGGTTAGTCTTTCAGATTTTTGAACTATTTTCTTCTGCATGCAAACAACATGCTGCATTTTTAATTTCAATTTTCAGGCTTTAAAATTATGAAAATCAAGAATGTTCTGTTGATCGTGTCATTTATATGTTAGTATAGTGAAAAAAATAATTGATAGAACAATATAATCTATAGTCAAAATTGTTTTAAAATTTGGATTCTTACAGATTTTTCATACTAATGTAACTCATTTCGTTTATAGGGATAATCACTCTGTGAAAGAACCAACTTCATCCCTCCATCGGTTATCACAGCAGCGCAGAAGAACATACTCAGATACAGAATCTTACAGCGATACTCCCCTGGAAGATTCTCAGAGTAAGTTTGGAAGAGGGATGGTTTTCTTTTGTATCTTTCTGTAAAATTTATTACCCTGTTTACGTCAAGCGTTATAGTGCTGATGTCAGTACGAGGGAAAGGATTTGGTTATACGATTCCTACACTACAGATTGAAGCACCTGTAGTATGTAGCTGACTTCTCTGGCTTTCGTCCATATTGATAAGAATCTTACAGCTGAAGCTGAAGTATTGAAATGAGTAGGACTGCTTGTAATTTAAATTGGAGATCTAACCAAAACAGGAGTGTTTGTACTAAAACAATCTTACATGCACGTTTTTCTGGTAAGTGGTGTGGTTTACTGTTATCTGCAATCTGCTTGTTGTCACTAAACAAATTCTCCTTTCTTTGAGCCCTCTCTGTCTAGGGGCTGTAATTCCCCCCCAGTGCATTGCTGAAAGATCGCACATTTCAGTGTTGAGAACAGCGTTGTTCTTAAATGGTGCAGCATTGCAAATAAATAAAAGCAACCTCCGAAATTCTAAAGTGATGTCATGATCATAGTCTCTCCTGGTTAAATGGGCCCTACTGAGTTAGTAGTCAGTTCTGTGGTTTTTCAGTCTTGAATCTTGCTGTCCTTTGGACTCCGTCCTAACTCCTCTCAGGAAGACTTTTAACTTGACTAGTTCTTCTTGGCTAGTTCCGGTACTAATGTTTTTACGCTATCCTGGCACAAATATTTGCACCTCCGCACCATTTCCTTGGTTCTCTGATGCTCACGTATTGTGGAACGGCAACCACTTTTGCCTCAGTCACCTGCCAGCAGCTTAGGGTCTGCCACCATAAATCCCAAGCTAATAAACTTGGTTTAGACTCCAATCTGTGTTTCACTGCTAACGTAGCTGCACATCAGACAGACTTGATTTGGTTGTTGACATCTGGACCTCCTTCACCAAGTCTAACTCTTTTCAGGACTGCTGAAAAGTCTTGTTCCTGCTAATACTGGGCTTTTCCAGTTGTCCTAGTTCTTCCTCTTTCCTTACAGGCAGTCTAGCAATACTCAACTTGCAGAAAGTCATCAATTTCATGTTAATAATAGAAAATGTTTCAATTAAATGCGTATCAGTGCATCAGTGTTTTTTTTCCTCAAATTAATATCTTTGTCATATGGTATTTGTCTGCACAGATAGCTGTCCTTCAAATTCAATACAAATTGTTTTAAAAAGGTACCAGATGTATACTAGGCGAACATTCATTATATCCATCATCCTTGTGCATGATACTGATGGAAATCTTTTAGAAGTCCAGAGTAATTATGCATCTTATCCCTTATGAAGAGCAGAGACTTAACAAATAGAATAACTGACAGATTAGATGAAGGTTTTTTGGATTGAAATTTAAATATTTCTCGGTATCTTCGTAGGATCTGCTCACTGTCCTAGAAATGCTGTAAATGGAGATCTGGTGTCATCAACCATTCCGGAAGAAAATAGATCAGTATCAAATGAAAGATCTGAACTGGAAGGGACTCTCTCATCCTTTTCTTCTTGAAGAAGCTGAAAGTGTTTAAATTTTCTATAAAAAATGCTATGCAAAGGCTGCTGTAATTATATTGTTATTATAGGAAGTAGTAATTTCCCTTTTTAGAAGGATTTCTCTGCACTTTATAGAATAACCTGAAAAATATCTTTGAAGTGTATTTTATCTTTATATAGTTTATTTGCAAGAGTATTTTCCTAATATTTCACAGTTTGAATGTGCATTTTTTTGGAACAAATGATGGTTTAACAGATAAGCATCTACATTTGTAAATGTTGCTCTTTATAAAAAGTTTGAAGGTCTGATTGATACAGTAGTAAACCTGCAGATTATAAACTTTAACGAAGAGGTTTTGTTTTGTGTTTGTTTTTTTTTTTTTTTTCCTTTTTGTAGAACGTGCAGCTTGTGCCTGCTGATGATTTGTATAAGCAGTCTGCCGGGAGCTTTGATGGCCCTGCAGGGGCTTTTTTTTGCCTGAGTAAGGGCTGTGGGACTGGGCATTAATGGATCTACTCTAGCAGCATGATGGTAATTGACATTGCCTTCTTTAAAAACACAAGGGTATACATAATCTGGTCCTTATTTTTTGCCAATGAGAGTAGAAATATTTTGTGTATTTTTCTTAAAAAAACAAAAAAACAAAAAAAAAAGTATACAAATAACTTAATATGAAGCATTTGTACCAAGCATTGGATATTTAATAATTTTTATTTATTTCTTCTTTTGCATCAAAATTTTTTTACCTACTTTCACTACTAAAGATATAAAAATCTACTAAAGGTTTCAAAATGGGCATAAATTGTTTCTGGTGTGTGTAGCATCACAAGTAGCTAATGCAGCACTTCTAGTATATACTCTGCTCATGTAATACTTTGCTAAAAACACATCTTATAGAAGTAAGAGCTGAACTATTAGACCATGAAGCTGCTGTTGATATGGATAGGTGTATCTAGACATATTTTATTTATGACATATTTATACAAAGGGAGCTTCTGTTTTGGTGATTCCTTTATATCATTTCAGGATGGTGGTATACATCAGGAGGTGCATTCTGCTCTCAGTTACATCAGTGTAAATCTGCATTAACTGTAAGTGAGATCAGATTCTGATACTCAGTAATTCACGAATAATATAGTATAGTATAACAGTGCCTACTAGCACCTTGATCTGTAAGGTTTCTAGAGTTAGCATTGTAAGCTTTTGGCGCAGGGGGAGGGTTGGTGTTCATTTCAATATGAACTTGGTTTATAAAGTCTTAGCTGTAGAGCACTTTAAGCAGGCCATTTACTGTTTTTGGTTTACATGGTTCCTAAATAAATGCATGGGTTTTTTTTTGTACTTGGGCACATACCAAAATCTGTTTTTTATAATCAAATCTTCTTTAATTTGGTCTAAGTTGTCTTCCTTTAGTGTATATGAATAATTTGGTGGTTTTGAAGCAGTTTGGAAAAGACAGATGGGGTTGGATTTGAAGGTTTCATTGTAAACTTCTGGAATATTGATTCATTTAAGTCAAAATAGATCCAAATGTTGAGGAAAAACATAAGCTGTTGCTTGTGTAGACTACCAGTCTTTAAACTATTCTGTTGGTGGTCAAAGGGAATGGAAAGGCTCATTTAAGTCGTCAAGTTACTCATGGCTTCCAGCTCAGTGCTGTCATTTGTGCTCAGTTCTGCTAGTTCTCATGCACCTGTCATTTGCATATCTGCCACACATATGCTTGTACTTTCTTTTTCCCTAAATGTTTGCTTTTATGTATTCTGTATGACACCTAAGGCAATTGTAAAAACAATTAAAAAAAAAAAAAAAAGTTCGGAGAAGTAAATGATGTATTTGAGTGTTATGTTGAATCACATACACTGGTTTAGAGCTGCTTACTGAAATTTCACTCAAGTTTCTTCCAGTGTGTACTATGTTAAGTACGTGTCATGTTAATGGGAGTCTATTTCTGACTTTCAGCTACTACAGAGAAAAGAAATAGTCTGGACTCTGTGCAAAAATTTCCTTGAGATTGATCAGTGCATGTAGTTGTAAGTCAGTGTTTAAAATACTACTGATAAATATTTTAGGTATGATTGGTTAGATAATAGTTGTAATGCTTGTAATTCAAGTATAACGGTTCCCTGTAATTAATTACTTCAGGACTCTGTTGGTTTTTTCCACGTGGCTAAAGCTGGAATGATATCATCTTTTAGTATATGTGCAACATGTTCTTGCTAAAGGTAAATCAGCTTTTTTTTTTTTTTTATGTACTTTTGCTCTGTAGCTGAAATCCTAAAATGTGTTTAAGTAAGTGAGATCAGTGAAGATGATATACCGTAGTACTTCTGGCATCAGGATCTAAGAAGTTGTTCTGAAAAATGGTACTAAGCTGGAACCAGAGTGGTCCATGTGTAGTAAGACTTGAAAAAAAGCTGAATGCTCTTAAATTTTTGCTTCCAGGTCCAGGGGAGCGCTAACTAGTAATTGTATTATAGCTCTTTCTGGTGGAGAATGGGAGCTGACCTTCATAATAAGTTACGTAATAAGCGTGTCTAGTTTTGATCTCAGTCTGAAACCAAATTGAATTTTTGAAGTACTTCTCACAGGAAGGATGTAATCATGCTCTATCTGCCTGGGCAAAGAGTGCTGTTTTCAGGTTGTTGACTTTTATCTCTGAAGTTTCTAACATCAGATGATAATAAGCTGAAAATAAGAGTACTGGCCTGCACTTTAAACCATGCTCACTAATCTTTGCTAGGATTTTTTCCTCATGCATCAGGATCCAGAAGCATGAAATCTAAATGCTTTGACATGTTGGTGGTAGGATATTTTTGTTAACTTGGCGCTGTGGTGCAAGAGGTCTTACCTTTAAACAGAGCTAATGTCAGCCTCTACAGTTAAAAATCCCAGTATCCTACCTGAATAGAGGGAGTAAATAATTTCGGACATTCATTTTCTTACTTTTATTCAGAGACTGCTTAGTCTTGAGAAATGCTGTTGTTTTGGGCTGTGTTTTATGAAACTGAAGGAGACTGAAGCTTTATGTTGTGACTTTATCACGGACACTCAGTTTTAGTGTTCACTTAGCTGTCTTGTGAACACAGGCTCAGCAGCATGTCAAGTTATCTATTTAAACTGTGTTCCAGCAAATCCTGTAAGTACATTACTTTAAATCCTATTTTAGGCATATGAATTAGTCATCTGCTTAAAGTTAGATGTGCTTGCAGACAGAACTAACTTGCTTACGCTACCACACCAGCTGCTTTCAGCTTGATCGAGTAAAAATGTCTAGATTCAGTAGAGACAATTGAAAACTGAATTTCCAGTAGTGAACCATATTTTTATTGTTCTCTTTTACTTCCCTCTCTGAGGGAGAGTACCACACATTCAGATTCTTTTTCGCTGTTTCTAAATGCTCCTATTTCTGTCACTCCCAAATGTCTGGATCTTGTCATGATCCAAAACGTCGTTTTATTTTGTATTTTAACCTCAATTTATTAGCTAACCTTCAGGTCATTTTTGTCTCTGACTACGTGACCTTAACTCTACCCTTGCTATGCTGAGCTTGCTCCATGGGTGATTACAGGCTGGAGTCTAGCAGCAACATAGTCCTCTTAGTGCTGTACAACACTAAGCTAGCATAGCCTACTGAGAAGCAAGGTCTGTTTTGCCAGCTGGTGAATGGTGTTCGATACTGTGCTTCTGGTAACCAACACGGGCTGACCTAGCATGGGTCTTGAAGGTGTTTGTTTAGCATCTCACTGTGCGCTGCACAAAGCAAGTCCCTAGCTGTGAGGATACATCTAGGCATGTTTTTTCCTTCAGCTGAGATGTGTTCTTTTCTTGCTCTTGTTAACTTTACTGTGGTATCGCTGTTTATTGTTCTATGAGTAGTGCCCAGCCAGTTTATAATTTTTTTTCCCTATGGAAAAAAGTGAAGTCCTGAAGGGGTTTAAATACTCAAAACAAACAAAAACAGAAAAAAAACAAACTCAGACTATAAAGTGCAGATAGATAGCATGCTTTATTTCAAATTAACAATTCATCTCAAGGAGGTTCAACATCTAACAATTAGATTTACTACGACATTAGAAGAACTACAGCAAATTGAAGTGCAGGGCAATATCTGATGTTGTAACAACAGCTTGTTTTCAAACTGTGGTTCACTGCTTAGTTGCCTGTAAGTGACTACTAAGTAAGTGTCTAATACTACTACACAAACTCAATCACTGCACCCTATGAACCTCCAAGAGTTGGTACTGCTGCTGCACTTGAGTACCTAAATGGCTTTGTTGATTATGGGGATGGCCAGGTGATGTTAATTTTTTAAAGCCATTCAGGCAGTCATTGTGTCAGAAGCAGCACCCAAACAGTGGGTGAACAAAGTGCTGGCCGCTTGCACTTTGTTCAAAAGTTGTCAGTCAGGCATGGAAATTACGACAATCAGATCCAATGTAAAACATTAAAGTAATACTTACAGGAGGGTAATTGTAAATATCACCAGTGCCTTACATTTCTGATTCAACATAATTTATTATTTGTGCATGTATGAAATACTATGCACAGTATCCTCTCTTGGTTGTAGGTAATCTTCAACAGGGAGCCTCTCTACCTGTTGAGGCATTCTTAGACATCAACAATGAGTTGAGGCACAAAAATTAGTTAAATGTTGAGCAGGATAGTCATTTGCTAGGAAACTTTCTCCTACCAACTGTTAATTCCAAAAGTTACATTTCAAAATGTCATAAAACAAATCGTACAAAACTTCATAACCGTTAACTTCGGCTATATACAGTATGTACATGTCAGTGAAAAAAGTGTTTAAAATTCTTAGGTCAATAATGACTATAAGTCATAACGTATATCTCTGGACTTTGTCACATTCAGGTAGGTACAAAAATATTTTTTTTAATATTTACAGATCAGTCCATATATGAATCACTTGTAAAAAGACAAGTGTAAATAATACAGATCAAGCTTTCTAAATTGACCGAATATTAATATTCACAGTGGCAGAATCGGTACCGAATTCATTTCCTAAATTCAGAGTGTAGATTCCACCATCGTTCTTCTGGACATCCATGATGATCAGGGTGGTTAGATCTTCGCTGGTTTCAATGTGGAATCTGCCTTGCTGGTCCTGACTGGTAATTTTTCTCCCTCTGCAGTACCACGTTATTTCAGGAGCAGGTTCACCCGAAAAAGCGCAAGATAATGTGAGAACTTTTCCTTCATCAATACTGATGTCAGATGGCAGAGCTTCAATTTTTGGTGGTACTCCTTTACAAAACAGGAGAAGAAATACCACGTTAGTTAGTTTGTTTCCACTAAGCCCCTGTGAGGTGTAGCGGGTTTACTTTAAGGACTATTTCAGGATATTCAAAGCACTAACTCTACCAGTAATTGCGTTGCTCACCTCTCACACCTGATTTAAGCATCTTACTAGTTGAACTTTCCAGTTGAGCCATACTAGATTTCCCCATAATACTGCTGGAGCTCATCTCTACAAAGGATTCTTTCATGGAGGACATGCTTTTGGCAGACATGCTTGCAAATTTCGTTTCAGTCATGCTGCTACTGCTGAAACTGCTGAATGAAGCCTCTTGTTTAGAAGCAGCCATTTGAAAGGATTGAGAAGAAAAACTTTCGTGCATGCTTGCGTCGCCACTTGTCTTCAGCACTACCTCTTTTGGAGGTTCTTCAATTAGAGCTGAGGAGCATCGCAAACATAGAAGGAAAAACCAATAACATCACATTAACTAAGGAAGTCATGCGGTCTGCATGGTTAATTTCACAGAAATGAACTGACAGCTTAGCTTAGTTTGCTTTCACTGGAAAACTGCAGTGGAGAATATAATTGTGTAAAATCATTTGATTCAGGATGCCCAAGTTACAAATGCTAATTTGGAAGTGAAACAAGTAGGAAACAGAATGGTTGCTAGGATGTATCAGGTGGAAGGGAAAGACATGCTTAAGAAGAAACAGATCGTCAACACACCATTTCCTAATACAGCCATTATTAGAATTAGAAACTGTGTGTTCAGTTCATAATTGGAGAAGTTGTTGCGGAACATTTTCGAGTTCTTAACAAGCATCCTACTAGAAGTTCTAGACGTCACTGCACTCTTCTGTAGTTATCAAAGAGAGCAGAAGTGATCAGCTACTGTAGCTTTCCGTTAAACCCAAGCGCATTCATTGAAGCAAATCATAGTAACCCCTTGGTGCTAGGAACGCAGATGTCCTTGTACAGCCAATAGAATCTTAAATCTGGTTACCGTAACGGTTTTCAAGTGCAGAATTATTTTGTTTCATTGCAAGAGGTTCTGTTAAGGAAAAAGAGCTTGCCAGCACCAAGGTTTTAGCCTAGAAGAAATGTTCACAGCTTTCTGTTAACACTCATCTAGGGCTATGAAAGAGCATCTGCATGCTTCTCTGTGGGTTCTGTGAAGATTTCTAATTTCTAAAGACCATTTCTCACGGTCTTTATTTTTTAGTTTTGTGGATACATCAACATACATAATAAACAGAAACTTGTTAAAATACCTGTATCAACCTTGCCGGTGGCTTTTATGAAAAATCATTTTAGTAGACATACCACAGCAAAAAAAACCCGATTAATCTCAACACAAGATGCGGAAAATGAACTTACGGAATACAGTCAAAGACGCTGTAGCAGAGCATTGCCCGTGGTAATTTTTAGCCTTGACTGTGTATTTTCCAGTGTCGCTCACTGCAGCATTTCGAATCTCAAGAGAATAAGTGTTTTTAGAGCGAGTCACTCTGATGCGCGATGAAACAGCAATCTGTGGGTGGGTAAAACTCTTTCATTAAGATCAGTTCAGCGAAGAATTTTAAGTAAGTAAGTAACTTTTCAAGTGAACATATTAAACTAATACTTACAGGCTGATTATTCCTAAGCCATTCAATTTCTGGAGAAGGATCCCCAGAAACTTCACAGGTGAACAACACGTCTTGTCCTTCATTGACATTTTGAGACTTTGGCTGCATGATAAATGCCGGTTCATTTGAGCGCTCTTTAGAGAAGGTAAGCACGTACTGGCATTTAATAATGCCTTCATCAGTTTTACCTTCACAGGTGAGTATACCTTCATCTTTATTACTAGCCTTTTTGATAGTTAGTGTGTGATCACTTCCAGAAACACCGTATCTGTAATCATCTGAATTTCTTAGCTCCATTCCATTTAGCACCCATTTTACTTCAGAGGCACCGGGAATTTTGGCTTTCAAAGTCACTTTCTGCCCTTCAGAGACGGTCATTTGAGTCGAAGAAGCTCTAATTTCTGCTTTCAATTGTTTGACATCTTCAGTAACAATTGACTTTTTAATGACTTCTTCAATTGCTGCTTTTTCTTCAGTTGCCACTGATGATTTCTTCTGGGTAGAAACAGCAAGTACTTCGTCTCCTTTCTCACCTGATTTATGGGTTTCAGATACGCTTCTTACCTGGGAATGGATATTTTTAAATACTTGGCCGGTAAACTGGAAGTTAGTTTTTGAAATGCCTCCTTCTCCCATAATTTCACAAGTATATTCTCCTTTGTCAGACTCTGTGAGGTCGTGGATTTTCAGCTCGTATGTGCCATCTGCTGCATAATGAAATTTGAAATGATGGTCTTCTTTCAGTTTTTTGCCGTCCTTATACCAAGCCACTTCCCTGACGCTTAAAACACTACTTTCAACTGCGCAGGATAACTTCACCTTATCTCCAAGGGTCTCTGCTTTCAGTTGCTCTTTTATCTTTGGAGGAGAAGCAGTTGTTAATTGTACTTTCTCTACTGGCGCTGTTTTGTCTCCAGGTGGTGACTTGGCTTTTGGGGGAGTGCTCATGGGTTCGGGAGATTTCACTCGTTTAGGAGACTTAACTGGCTCTGGAGACTTTACGCGAGGTTCAGGAGATTTGATTCTCGGAGGCGACGTAATTGCTTTTTCGGGGATTCTTTTTCTTTGAACGGTCAAAGTGAAGTGTGCTTCCTGCCTTCCTTCAGAGTTTTCCACCACAACAGTGTAACTTCCTTCATCTGAAATCTGGACCAAAGAAATTTCAAAAGTAGATTTGTACTGTGTCCGTGTTATTTGGAAGCGCCTGGAAGAAACAATAGGTTGACCCGCATGGACCCATGTTATTGTTGGTGCTGGTTCACCGTCAACGTCACAGGAAAATCTTGCAGTCTCGCCTTCGGAAACTGTGATTGACCGCGGTTTTGTAAGGATCGTTGCTGGCAGAGTGCTCTTAAATGCCTTACGTACAGTCCTCGCTTCCAATGATTTTTCTTCAGAGGCGGTGATTTTTTCTTCGGAAGAAGCGTGGTGCTCGTATGATGAAAGTGACTCTCTCGTTGCTGACACTTCTGATTTGACCTCTCTTACTGAGGAGCTCGCTTCTGTAGCAGATGCTTTCTTAAACGACGAGACTGCGTACGCCTCTGTTCTCGTCAGGTCAGGTAAAATTGACCTTGGTACTTCTTCATCTCTCCGCTGGGAAGAGTATGTAGTGTAATCTCCTCCAGTAACATCTAACGTTGCATAATCAGAACATTCTCCTTTGTAGTTTGTGCATACAGCCCTGTACGTTCCACTGTCATCAATATGACAGTCGAGAATCTCCAGTGTTAATACCCCACTGGTATTCGAGAAATGTATCTTACTGCTCTCCTGGAGCTCAGTACCATTGTGGTACCACTTCACGTCAGCGGTTGGTTTTGACTGGACGTTCAGAATGAACCTGGTGTTATGGCCACACGGCACACGGTGTGAGCGCATTCTAAGGGTGATGCGAGGAGCATGGTCAAGGGTGAAAGGCTGTTGAGTTAGGACTTCGTATTTCCTTTCCATAGTTTTCTGTGTTTTCAAAGCAGATTTCATGGACTCGTATCGAGAAAAAATGTCAAATCTCGCCATTCTTTCAAACCGAGAGAGTGATCTTTCAGTAGAAACCGGGCTAGGTGAACGTGGTCGAGTTCTCTCTGGTGTTGGGGATCTTCTTTCACTTTCCTCGGGAGGTCGTGAACGGGGTCTAATTAATTCAGATACAGGGCGCATCAACTCAATGTAAGTTGGAGAAAGGGATCTTCTTCTCCTTAGTAATCTGGAAGGAGGTGAAAATTCCCTGTGAACATGTTGCACCATTTCTATTTCTTCTTCTTCTTCTGATGTGATCTCAGTTATCTCTCTTTCCCTCCTTCTCCTAAGTCTGCTCTTTTCCTCCTCTGCCATATATTCCAGCTCGCTCTTGTACTCAGAGAGTCGTTGAGTAGCGCCAACAGGACGGAGCAATTCTTCATCCTCTCTTTCAGCCATTATTCTTTGCTTTTGTTTGGGGGGTCTGTAGGCTGCCCTGTCGTAGCGCTGACGAAGCTCTGCATAGCTTGCGCTTGTGTCAGCTTTAGTTGGGATATGGTAGCTGGAATACCTCAGCTCTCTCTTTCTTTCTTCCTCTGACTGGACCTGTGCTCCTGCAGTCGAGTACCGAAGCGCAGACAGTTCAAAGCGTGGGGGGCTTCTACTTGGTGGGGAAGCAGAAAAACCTAGCTCGAGCTCTTCTTCGAGGCGCAGTCTTTCCTCTTCAGTTCTCTTCATGGCTAAATAGTCCTCAATAGGCAGGAGTAATTCCTCGTCAGATAAATCACCAAGTGACCGCCTCCTTGGTCTGTAGTAAAATTCATAATCTGGAGAGGGTGTACGCCGACGTGCCGGCCTCACAGTTTCGAGGTCATCTTGTGTTAGCTTCGGTATGCGCCATCTAGGCTTATACTGATCAGAAATGCGTGGCAGTGGCATCACGTAGAACTGCTCCCACCTGGAAAGGCGTATGCGTTTCTGGCGTTTCTGAACAGTTTTCTCAAGTTTTCCTGGCATTTCATACTGGTCTCGCAGCCTCTTGTACCATTTCATATCTGACAGAGGCACAAAGTGTTTAATGGTCTGATCTTCCTCGAGAGTAGTGCGCACATGCTTGCGAGGCTCTGGAACCTCATATGGCATACGAAGTTTTCTTTCTTCCTTCTTTTCTTCTTTCTTAATTTCATATTCACCTTTGACAGTCTTAGTGCTGACAGCTGGTTTGTATAAGGTAGCAGCTTCTCTGAGAGCCTCTTGCGCAGTTTGTGTCAATGGAACAGCTTCAACCCCAGAAAGGATCTCTGCCATTCTTAAGGTCTTGTCAATTTGCCTTTGTACATGCTTCTCCCGCTCTTCTTCAGTCTTGTACTCACGCTTGACATATTTCAAGCGTTCTACTTTTAGATAAGCCTGGCAGCTTGTAGATCCAGCGCTGTTTGTAGCAGTAACTCTGTAATAACCGCTGTCTTCTGGCAAAGTATCTCTGATATGCAAAGCATAGTAATCTAAACCTTCATGAATGATATCAAAGTTAGGACCAAAGGATAGAGGTTGACCGTCTTTCTCCCATGTCAGTGTCGGTTTTGGTATACCAGATACCCTGATCTCAAAACTGACATTTTGGCCTTCTTGGCATTCGGCGTTGGCCAGCAGCCTTTTAAACATTGGCCTCAGTGTAGTATCTGCTGGAGGTGGATGCGGAATCACAGTCAGCTTAGCTTTGCAGCTGTCTTCCCCATATTTATTGCGTGCTACAATACTGTATTCAGCATCATCCTCTTCAGTGACTTTATTGATGATGAGTTGGTAAAGACCTTTGTCTGATTCAAAAGTATACTTATCGTCATCACCAGGTTTGATTCTCTGGCCTGATTTGAACCACGTTAAGCGAGGTTCTGGGTGGACTGTTATAGTTACACCAAACCTGACATTTTCTCCAACGTATGCAGTGCGATTATACAAAGGCAAAGTAAATTCTGGTGGACGCTCTAGGAGTCTCATTGCATCAACCCGGCGTTTCACTTTCCTAACAGCTCTACATCTGTAGTGTTCAGACACTTCTCTCACGCCTTTAACAAAAAGTTCTGCGTAAGAGCTGTCTTCACCATAGTCGTTTACAACCTTGCATCTGTAGGTCCCATCATCTGATTTAGAAACATCTTTGACATACATCGTGGCCACGCCTTCTTCATAACTGATTTCATATTTCTCATTGTTTTCTAGCTGCCTCATACCAAAGTACCAGGTGACCTGTGTGGACTGATCATAGTTTTCAATCTTACACACGTATTTGGCATGCCCTCCTTCTTCTGCAGCAGCATGGTTTATCTGACCGGCAATGGGACCGATGTCTATTGGAGCAACTTTAACTTTAGCCACTGTTACACCTTTCTGAGATCTAATTGCACCTCCGCAGGAAATGCGGGCTACTGACACAACTGTGTTCCACTCCTTCTTTACTAGAGTGTGGTAGTAACGCCTGTGTCTTAAGGTCTTGATGGTTTTAGTGCTGGTCTTCTCTGTTTTCTGTTTAAGCCACGTGTGATTAAGTGCTTCAGCAGCTGTCATTCGAGCTTTTCTTTCCTTTACTAACAGGCGATCGATGAAGTCCATGGCCTCAATGCTTATGTCTTTGAATGCTTCATCCTCAAAATTGTACTCAGCATTTAGAATATTTTCAATAACTTGTTGATTTGTTTCAGCAATGAAAGGATTAATGCCGCTGAGAAGTATGTACGTTAGAGCACCAACTGACCACATGTCAGTTGCTGTGCTGACCAAATCATGGTGATGTACTTCAGGTGCATAATATTCAGGCGAAGTGAACTGGAGTCTAAAGCTGTCTCCAGGCTTCAGTTGTCTGGCTTGACCAAATTCGACAATTTTAACTACAGAGCTCCTTCTTGTGAAATAAATAATATTGTCTGGTTTGATATCAAAATGTCCAATGCTGTGGCGATGTAAAAATTCTAGTGCATCACAGACCTGGCGTATGTAACTTACTATTTCTCTTTCATTCAGTTCAAATGAAGCTGTGCTGATTCTTTCAAAGATGTCGACTCCTGAAATGAATTCAAAGATCATGACCAATTCTTCTAGGCTCTCAAATGATTCGTGAAGATACAGGATATTTCGGTGCCTAGCAATGTTTAGAATAGAAATTTCTTTCTTCACCAAAACTTGGTCAGCACCTTTTACTTTGACAAACTTAGCCAGGTAAGTCTTCTTTGAAACTGCCTCAACACAGCGGTGTGCAATGCCAAACTGCCCACGTCCAAGCTCTTCTGCAATCATGTATTTGTCGTAGAGTTCCTTCGTAGAATGGTGAGCAGCTTTAGCTGTGGTGACTTCTCTTGTCTCATCCACCTCTTCATCGTAGTTCATTACTCTGGTCTTATCTTCCTTTGTTATAATTGGATCAGTAGGTTCAGAAGGCTGGCTTTGGCCAAACTTGTTTTCTGCAATTACACGGAACTGATAGCTGGTCTTGCCAAATAGGTTTACTACTGTATATCGTGTATCACGAGCTTGTGCAACACGAATCCATCGCTCTGCTGTTGTAGCACGTTTCTCAATAATGTAGTTTATGATCCTGCTCCCGCCATCAGTAGCTGGTTCAATCCAGGTTAAGTTGACTGAATCCCTTGAAATGTCAGTTACTTTCAAACCTCTTGGTGGATCGGGCACATCAGCCACATCTAATTCAACTGTTTTTTGATCAATTCCAAACCTGTTTTTGGCACAAACAATGTAAAAACCTGCATCTTTTCTGTCAACACCATTTGGGAAAACAAGAGATGTGAACGATCTTGTAACAATGACTTGGTAATGTCCATTAGTATCAATGAGATCTTGTCCCTTCTGCCATGTGATCACGGGGGGAGGCTTGCCACTGAATGGGATCTTGATGCTCACTACTTCCCCTCGGAGGGCGTGAACGGCTCCCATACCTTCCAGGTTTTTGGGCAAGTGAATCTTTGCGGGAACTGGAACAAAAAGAGGAAGGAAAAAACAACACATGAGCAAAAATACCTGAGAAGAGCACCAATAATCTAACCGCTCAAAATTTAAAGAGAATCTGTCTCGGGAATCAAGACCCCTCATTTACCTTCAACGTCCAAAGAGGCAGTGCCAGACACTGATCCTCCTTGATTGGTAGCTCTAACTTGATATACTGTGGCATCATCATCCGTTACATTTGTAATGATTAGCTGGTGGTATCCACCCTTGAATTCCTGTATTTTGATCTTTTCACCATCCGGCATGATTTCTTTGCCCTGCCTGTACCATTTGACGATTGGTTTAGGATGACCCGTGACTTTGCAGACAAATGTGGCATTAGCTTGAAATTTCACATTCAGATTTCTTAGTTCTTCCTTGAAATGTGGAGCTTGAATAGGTACATCAGATTTTGGAATGACTGGTTGTGATACCTCACTCCACTCGCTTTCGCCACCTAGATTTTCACATTTTACACGGAACTCATATTCAAGGCCTTCAATAAGGTCTTTTACAGAGTATACAGTTTCACGAATTTCATCTGTTGTTACTGAAATCCACTTGTTTTGTTTCTTCTCACGCTTCTCAAGATAGTACGTTCTGATCTTTGCACCTCCATCACTTGCAGGTGGCTTCCATGAGACAACACAAGAATCTTTTGTGACAGCACTTGCTACTGGCTGACCAGGTTGTCCTGGTTTTTCTGTAACGAATAAAAAGATTCAAACGTTGAGGGAAGTTGCCTTATTAATTATGGAGGCATACCGAACTGGATGTTATGGCGTGCACTTACCAAATGGAGGCTTCATAATGACAACTGATGAGACTTCCAGTGCGTCGCTAATTCCATATGTATTCTGAGCAGAAACACGGAAATAATAGCCTGCGTTTTCAGTTAGATTAACAATTCTACAAGTTGTGCCTGAAATGCTTGAAGATACAAGTTCCCATTCTGCTCCTTCCTTGGCTTCACGTTTCTCTATGATGTAATTTGTTATCATCGCACCTCCATCATCCTCTGGTGCTTTCCAGCTAATCACCACGGAGTTCTTCAGTACAGACTCTATAACTATCGGCCCTTCTGGTTTATCTGGCTTATCTGTAAAACAGAAAGCAGCATCTTTTTAGTTCTTTCTTTTGCCACTCGGTATTTTAGAAAATATTCCACAAATACACTGAAAATAAAATTCTTTACCTTGTATTTCCACATTAAGTACAGTGTCAACTGTTCCAAACGTGTTACTGAGTTGCACTTTGTACTTCCCGGCATGAGTTTTGTGCTGGACATTCTTAATAGCAAGATGAGTATAATGCTCTGTGTTCTCAATAGTAACTGATTCTGATCCTCTCAGAGGTTTGTTGCCATGGAACCAAGTTATCGCTGGTACTGGTCGGCCAATATACACGACGTGAAGGCGGAGAGTGCCACCAGCACCAGCATAGTACTTCTCTTTCAATGGGAAGCCAGGGTGGAACTGAGGAGGAGCCTGCAACAATAGCTTGCCACTAGTTTCAATTTCTCCGACATCATTGGTAGCCACACAAGTGTAGAGACCTTCATCCTCTTGTTCATCTGTTAATACTGTCAGTGTATGGTTGCGTCCATCAGATGACATTTTGTATTTTCGGCTTTGTGCCAATTCTTTGCCAAAGCGGTACCATTTAATATCAGGAAGAGGTCTCCCAACAATCTGGCATGTCAGCTGACCTGCTTCACCCAGTTTAGTTGTAACATCCTGCATTTCTTTTCTTATGGCAGGTGCTTCTCCAGCTAAAAGAAAGACAAAAAAAATAATAATGATTAACATGAAATGTTCCTCTATTATTATGTTACTGAAATAATTTAATCTTCATTTAACGCTTTTGCCTCTTACATTTGAATGATTGGACTGTGCCTTAGGACAGTCACGTTGGCAAATAATTTGTAAAGCATATTCACAGTGGCACTGTGGTTTATGACACATGAGATCACAGCAGTATTGCAGCAAATATGACAGTGTATTTTTTGCTTACATGTTAATTTAGTTTTCACCGCCATAGCAGTCCTTCGAGGTCTGCTGAGGCCAGTCTGATTTTCTGCAAAAACACGGAATTCATATTCTGTGGCCTCCAATAAACCTCCTACTGTAAACTGCCTGTCCTTGATGAGGTCCTTATTGCATTTTTTCCAGGTGCTTTCTCCAGACTGTCGATATTCAACCCAGTAGCCAAGGATCTCTTTGCCGCCATCGCTTTCAGGTCGTTCCCATTCCATTGTAATGCTGTCCTTAGATATTGAAGTGATCTCTATTTCTCCAGGTTGGCTTGGTTTGTCTGAAAATTGTAAGATACGCAGAAATTAAATTCCTTTCTGAATGTTACTAAATTGTACTTCACAACATCTATTAATGCAAACATTTTCTTACCAAATGGATCCTTGCATACAACTGGTTCAGAAGCAGGACTTGCTTCACTTTCACCAATTTCATTTTGAGCAACAACACGGAACTGATATTCAGCATCTGGAACAAGTCCCGTGACTGTGTACATTGTAGTAGTGATCTGCGTTTTGTTATGCCGGACCCATTTTTCTGTAGATGTCTCTTTACGTTCAATGTAGTACCCAGTTACACGAGAACCACCATCATCTTTAGGTCTGGACCAGGACAAGTTAACTGAACTCTTTGTGACATCAAGCACTTCAGGCGGGTTGTTCGGAGGCTCCGGAGGATCTGATAATAATGATGACATAATAAAGAACATGATTAGTAGAAATAATAATGCCATAGCATTCAAGTATTTATTTGTGCATACTATTGCACTTGTAGAAGCATAATGTAGTAAGTAAGCAGTAGTCATTAAAAAAAGTTTAAAAAAAATTTAAAATGGGGACTTACTCAGAGGTGTCTTTGGTATGGCTGGTTCTTCAGATTTGAGAGATTTGCTAATGCCAAAATGATTTTCCGCAGAAACACGGAAGTGATATTCCACATTTTCTTTTAGACCTTTCACTACCAACGATGTCCCTTTTACTCTAGAATCAACAGTGTACCAGGCAGTCTTTGGTACTTCTCGTCTCTCGACAACATAGCCTAGTATATCTGCACCGCCATCATCTGTAGGAGGTCTCCAGCTTACTCTGACAGAACGAGCTTGTATATCATCATACTCAAGAGGCCCTTCTGGTGGATTTGGAATGCCAATCACTCTGACTTTAATGTACACAGCTTTTTTGCCACACTTATTTTCAAGTGCCAGATCGTAGGTGCCAGAATCTTCTCTTTCTGCATCTTTGATCACAAGTTCTGTGTGAGTTTCGGAAGTTGCAATCATGGCCCTCTTGCTGATGTCATGTCCTTCTTTTGTCCATTTGCATACCGGGATGGGCTTACCCTTAATGGGTATTGTAAGCCTGATGACTCCACCTTGTCTCACCATGAGACCTTCCTGGTATTTTTCATCAAGTTCATAGTCAGGATACTCTGTAAAGAAAATTAACATCTCAGGCTATGTGTGTTTTACAGGTAAATGCTTTAGCTAAATGCTTCTTTAGGACGGCTTGCAATAGGAGTTAAGATATGAAGCGTCTTACCAAGCATTTCTGTTATTTTGACCGTTCCTGGCACTTCAGCAGGTTCTCCTGGCCCACCAGCATTACAGGCTAGCACGCGGAATCTGTACTCTGCACCTTGTGGTAGATGTGTCAAAGTGTATTCACGAATCTTGGTGGGAGTGGTATTGCATTTGGTCCATTCAAATTGATCTACCTTCTGCATCTCAATTAAGTAGCCGGTGACTTTAGAGCCACCTTCATCTTCTGGTGGACTCCAAGCCAGAGAGACAGATGTTCTTGTAGTGTCAGTGACTCTTGGATTCTGAGGTTTCCCTGGAGGAGCTGGAAGAGAAGACCATATGAGGGCTCGGTGAGATCTTCTTTATGAAGATTTAAAACACATAACAAATGCTAACTTCCAGCATACGATCTGTATGAAGTCATTATAGGATTTATACAGGGAAACTTGGAATAAAAGATTTTCACTCATGGTTTTCTTGGTTTCTTCCGGTCAGAATCTCCTCTGCTGTTCATAAACATACGCAGATAAATTTCCAAATTACCAAAAAGAGTGACTCTCAGTAGGATCATTCCATTCTGCCATAATATGCTTAATCTATGTAGGAAATTACTTACCAATTGGATCCCTGGCAACAACAGACTTGGAAGGACGGCTAGGTTTCCCAGCACCTCTTGCATTGATTGCTGTGACACGGTGTTCGTATTCTAATCCTTCAACCAACCCAGTGGAACGGTAACGAGTCATAGTGACTGGAACTTTATTTGCACGAATCCATCTATCTGCTCTAACTTCTTTGCGTTCCACGATATAACCAGTAATCTGAGAGTCACCGTCATCATCTGGAGGATGCCAAGTTAATGTCATACCATCTCGAGAGACATCAAACACTTCTGGAGTGCCAGGAGGGCCAGGGATACCTGTAAAAAGAAAACACAGACTTAGTGAAGAAAGCATCAAATAATTTTACACAGAGAAATATGCAACGTACTGTGAATGATAACATAGTATCAACATCGTATCAAACTTTTTTTTAATCAAAAAATATCAAAGTACTTTACAAACTAGGCCAGTGCAATAATCCTGCTTTTGCAATGGGGTGTAAAGCAAATTTTTAATAACAGTAGATAGCTAACAGTAGATCTGAGCATAAAGTCCGTGCTTACTGTCCATGTTCTCTGCGGTGCATTTACAATACCTAAATACGTTTATGGATGGTGTTTTTCCCCAGTAACACGCAAAGGCTACAGTGTACCATAATGTATCCCATTATTTGGCTAAAGGAGGTAGCAACATTTAGGAAAATCTTATCTATGTGTGGCTACATAAGCCATGTAAATATGCATATTATTCTTAAAGGTAGACTTACGAATTCTGCTCTTGCACTCTATAATCTCAGACTGCAGGTAAGATCCAATTCCAAAGCGGTTTGTAGCAGCCACACGGAACACATATTCTGCACCTTCAACAAGCCTGGTGAACTTGTATGTTGTTCTGGTTACTGACTCTGAAACTGGCAGCCATCCGGGACGGTGAGCGTCACGCTGCTCTACCACATAGCCACTAAGTGTAGCTCCACCATCCAGCTCAGGTGGCTCCCAGGAGATGGTTACGTAATTTGAATCAATGTCATCAATTCGGATAGGTCCAACAGGTGGCCCAGGTTTGTCTATAAAATTAAAAGGCAAAAAAATAATGTTAAGAGAAGGAATCATATCGGTGGGAGCAAAGTTCAGACAAAGAAAGATCACGGACAATTACTTTCAGAAGTTCTTACCAAGGATTATAACTTTTATTGTATCGGTAACTGTTCCAGTTGTGTTCTTCAGTTCAAGCGTATACTCTCCGGTGTCATGAATGGTGGTCTCACGCACTGTCAGTTTAGCCATTTTGGCAACAGTCTCCATTTTGATGCGTTCTGACTCTTTCAGTTTAGAACCAGCCAAGAACCAAGATGCAGCTGGAGGTGGCCGTCCTTCAATTGGAATAGCTAACTCAATGGGCTTGCCAGCAGGTACATGAATGGTCTTCTGAGGTATTCCAGCAAGGTCAATTGTCGGCAGAACTAAGAAAAGAAAAAAATACATTGATATTCTCAGTATCTGTTTTATAAATATTGCATTCATCTGGTGTCAGTTTCACAGTTATTTTTAGCAGTAGATACTTACCTTTTTGGTCCTGTACTGTTACTGCTGTGACAATCTCTCGTGGTTCTGAAACACCCTTCTGATTCTGCGCTCTGACCCTGAACAAGTACTGTTCGCCTTCATTGAGAGAGATAATTGTATGTTCATAGATGGTAGGCTTTACTGTCACTACCTTCAACCATCTTTCTGTTCCAGCTTTGCTGGCCTCAATAACATAGCCAGTCAATCTGCTGCCACCATCGTGTGCTGGTTTCTCCCAAGCAAGAGTAACAGTTGATTTGGTGGTGTCGATCACTTCAAGTTTTTGTGGTACCACAGGTACATCGGATACTAATACTGCATCAGATGTTTCACAAGCTTCGCCAATGCCATAAATATTTTCTGGCAGTACTCTGAAATAATACAAAGCTCCTTCCAGAAGTCCAGTAACTCTTTAAAATGTCTTGCTGCATTTGGTAGTGACAGTCTTGTAAGCTCTCATGGAAGCTTCCCGTTTCTCAATTATATAATTGCTGACGGGGGCTCCGCCATCAATGGTTGGAATGTCCCAAGTAAGTGTTGCAGAATCTTTTGATACTTCCTTAATTCTCACTGCAGCTGGTGGACCAGGTGTATCTAAACCAAAAAGAAAATATTATTTTTTTTTTCTTTGGGATCTTTTCCTCAGATTGAGTTCTGAATTAAAACAAAACAAAACAAGAACAATAAATAAATAAATAAAAACAACAGTAGGATTTCATTTATAACTGGGATTGTTTAGTCTGGAGAAGAGGAGGCTCACGGGAGACCTCATTGCTCTCTACAACTACGTGAAAGGAGGTTGTAGTGAGGTAGGTTTTGGACTCTTTTTCCGGATAGAATAAGAGGCAGTGGCTTTAAGTTGTGCCATGGGAGGTTCAGGTTGGATATTAGGAAAAACTTCTTCTCAGAAGGAGCGGTAATGCACTGGAACAGGCTGCCCAGGGAGTGGTGGAATCACTGTCCCAGGAGGTTTTCAAGAAAACGGTAGACGTGGCACTTAGAGACATGGTATAGCGGGCATGGTGGTGGGACTAGATGATTTCAGTGGTCTTTTCCCACCTTATTGATTCTATGATTGTAGCACAGGTTTAGAACTTCACATTTTCCTCTATTTCTTTGACTTCTCAAACAATCTCGTGCTGTTTAGAACTACAGACGTCCTTTGGAAATGACTGAATTTCTTACTCCTCGATAACATGCACTGTGAGTACTCTAATAACCATGTATAATTGTAGTAGTACTTACCATACACTTTCACAGAAATAGTTGCTGATTTTTTTCCCGATTGATTTTCAGCTTCAATGACATACTTTCCAGCATCGTACCGATTAACTTTATCCACAATAAGTAGAGTGTAGCTGTCTGTAGTATCAATAATACCTCGACTTACAAGGTCAATACCCTGCTTGCTCCATGTGATTACAGGAGCAGGTCTGCCAGACACAGAGACCATTAGACGCAGGGAACCACCAGCTCTCACTGTTACTGTCTTCCTCAGGTCATCAGCAAGCTCAAGCTCAGGTTTTTCTGATGAAGGGCGCAAGAAATATGAAATGAATTAATCTTTTAGTAGTTTTAAAAGAAAATAGAATTATTCTTTAAAATACACACTGGATTTTTCAAGTTACCTATTCTTTCCACAGGTTCTATTTCTGCCGATGATTCACTAAATTCACTCATACCATTCACATTTGTAGCAGCAACTCTAAATTGGTATTTCTGGGTTGTTTTAAGACCAGTTACGGTGAACTCAGCATTCCTCAGAGTGGGAGTCGTATGTGGTCGGTACCACTGTTCAGTACCTTCTTCCTTCATTTCAAGAACATAGCCTAAGATGTCAGCACCGCCATCATATGTGGGCTTCGACCACACTAAACTTATGCTGTGCGTAGTAGTGTCCACAACTCTTGGAGCTGAAGGTGCTGCCGGAGTATCTTTGAAAAACAAGAAGATGTATTTCACATTGGTTAAGGGAACATTTACAGTTAAAAATTATTTATCAACAGTAAAAGCTGGGAAATGCATTAAAAATGAACTACAACTGCTTCTAAATTTTTTCAAATGCTGTCTAGTTCAGTGAGTTCCTGTGTCTTTCTGAGTATCCTAGCTGAAGCATGAATTTGGTTTTATGCTCCATTATTATAAGCAAGCATTAAAATGTATTTTATTTTAAATGTGGCAACTTACATGATGGTTCCTTGCATAACATATATTGTGAAGCTTCGCTAGGCTCGCTGTTCCCAGCAGCATTCACTGCAGTGACGCGGAACTGGTACTGACCACCTTCCATAAGGCCAGTAACTTTCAGTCTGGTATCATAAATAGTGTAATCTCTGTTCACTCGTGTCCAGCGCAGACTTTTCCTCTCACGTTTGTCTACAAGATAGTCCTTAATCTCACTGCCACCATCTGATTCTGGTTTTGCCCACTGAATGATGATGTGTTCCTTGCCAACGCTCACTTCTTCAGGAGTACCAGGCTGTGTTGGGATAGCTGTTGGTTTTAAAAATGAGGGGAAAAAAATTGTTTTACAAATTGTTTACCTATGACAGACATTCCACACATTCTGACACAGAACGGCAGGTAGTAACACTCACAGAAAGCATTCCTGGCAATGACAGGTTCTGTTTCAAGTGGAACACCTGGCCCATATTTGTTGACACCTCTGACACGGAAGATGTACTCGTTATTTTTAATAAGTTTTGTTACCACACATGATAATGTCTGGCATTCGGCCTCAACAATAACCCAGTGAAGTCTGCTGGTTTCGCGCCTTTCTACAATGTAGTGAGTGATTTGTGCACCTCCATCCTCCTCGGGAATATTCCACGCCAGAGTGCACTTCTCTTCAGTTATTCTGCTAACTGTGATTTTTCCTGCGCATGGACCTGGTGAATCTGGGTAGAGGTAGAAATAAGCATTATTACTAGCAACTAAAGAAAAATTTCTCTCTCTTTTTTATACAGCGACACTGGTGTTTTTTGTTTTTGTTTTTCTATATACATTAAGCACGAATATTAATCACGGAAAACATACCAAGCACTTTGACAAGAACAGAGAGTTGCTTTGTCCCACTGGCATTTTTCACCGTCAGAGTATATTTTCCACTATCACTTCTGTCACAGAACTTGATAATTGCAATGGCTCGTTTGCTGGTGTATTGCAGAGATATCTTTTCACACAGGTCCAATTCCTTATCGCCTTTGGACCAGAAGACTTTTGGTTCTGGTTTCCCACCAATGGCTGCATCAAGAACAAGATCAGATCCAGCCCTAATGGTCACAACTTCTCCCTGCAATCTGGCATCGAGTTCAGCCTTTGGTGGTGCTGTCACAGGAATAAAAGAGATTAAATTACAAATTACATGATGGTATTAAAAATGGAACTCCATGTATTTAGTTGTTCCAAATGAATATTTCTTACAGTATTCATCTTTGCAGATAACAGCACCAGTTGATTCAGATCCTTTGCTAATCACACCAGCTGCGTTCTTTGCTAGTACACGGAATTCATATGCTTCATCTTCACCAAGAGCTGTCACTGTAAAGAAGTTCTCTGAGACTATAGTATAATTGCATTTCAGCCAGCGTCCATCACCAGATTCATTATATGGTTTCCGCTCTATAATATATCCAATAACTTTACTTCCACCATCGTAAAGTGGTGGTGACCACCTCAGGGACACTGTAGATCTGGTGACATCTGTTACTTCTGGCCTTCCCGGTGGATCTGGAGGAATAAAACAGAACATGAGAAATGCAGTTCTATTTTAACTTAATTTACAAAACAACCGTTGAAAGTAATACTTACCAACTGGATTTTGAGCCACTACAGGTCTGGAAGCTTCACTAGCTTTGCTAACACCTGCAGCATTTAGAGCATAGGTTCTGAATTGATATTCTAGGCCCTCCACCAGCCCAGTGATTTTGAAGTTGCATTCACAGCATGGCACTTTGTTTTCCTTCACCCAAAGGATGGTGTTGCGCTCTTTCTTTTCAACCCAGTATCCAATGACTTTGCTGCCACCATCATGATAGGGTTCCTCCCAGCGAATTGCCATGGCATTTGCAGACACGGAATAGACTTCTGGCCTTGAAGGTGGGCTTGGTGGAACTAAACACAAATGGGAGGTTGAGAAAATATTAGTTATTAAAAATACTTACATCAGTCAGAGGAGAACAACAGCTTAAAAATAAAAATGTTTCACTTACCAAATGGATGTTCAGCTATTATAGTTTTTGATTCAAGGGGTTTGCTGACTCCAAATCTGTTTTCTGAGCTTACTCGAAAACTGTACTCCTGGTATTTTGTGAGACGGGTGACTTTGATCTGTGTACGTTTTACACTCGAATTTACCAGTTGCCATGCTGTTGTGCCAGATTCACGTTTCTCTACAATGTAGTTTGTAATATCACTGCCACCATCATCTTCAGGTTCTTTCCAGGTCAACATACAGGATTCAGCAGAGACAGATGATATTTCAATTGGGCCAGTGACTGGACCCGGCCGTCCTATGACTACCACTGTGACAGTAAATGTTTTCACACCAGCAGTGTTTTCAAGCGTGAGGTAGTATTTCCCGGAGTCACCTCTCATACTGTCCTTTACAGTCAGTGTGGTTCTGTCTTTTGTTGTCTTGATGGTAACTCTCTCAGTTTCCTTCAGCCTCATCTCCTCAAGTTTCCATGTCACTTTCGGAGCTGGGCGGCCACTAATTGGTATATCAATAGTAAAAGCGCTTCCAGCCTTGCATGTTATGAGTTGTCTGCTTATTTCACTGAGATCTGCTGTTGGTTCAATCTGTGGCTCTTTAATAATAACAGAAGAGAAAGCTTCTCTTGGCTCACTGTAGCCAGCATCATTCTTTGCCTTGACCCGGAACTCATATTCAGTGTTTTCCACAAGGCCTTCAACAGTGAAAGTAAGTTGCTTGGTTTGACCAGCCGGAATCCATTTGTCAGAGCCTTTCTGTTTCATTTCAAGAAGGTATCCAGTAACACGACTACCACCATCATGGTCAGGTTTAAGCCAAGCTAAAACTACAGAAGATTTGGTAGTATCAACAATATCTAGTCTCTTAGGTGGAGCAGGTTCTTCAGTGGCTACAATTGGTTCTGTCAACTCACAAGGTTCACCTACGCCATATTCATTTTCTGCTGACACTCGGTAGTAATACGGGACACCTTCTGCCAAATCAGTGACCTTAAAGATTTGTCGAGTGCATTTTGAACTCACCACTTGCCAGCTACGACGGCTTGCTTCCCGTTTTTCCACAACATAGTGATGAATACGTGAACCTCCATCCAACACAGGAGCATCCCACATTAAAGTAATAGATCCTCGGGTCACATCCTTAAATGTAATAGGACCGGGTGGACCAGGAGTGTCCAACACCTTGACAGTAAATGTAATTGACTTACTTCCACTGTTGTTTTCCACAGTAAAGACATATTTGCCAGCATCGTTTCTATTGCATTCCTCCACAGTCAATGTGCTGAATGAGTCAGTGGTTTGAATGTCAGCACGCAAGGTCAGATTTGCATCTGCTTTGGACCACACAGCAGTAGGAACAGGTCTTCCAGAGAAGGCAATAAATAGGCGAATGCTTGCACCTGCTCTTACAATGTGAGTCTGCTTGAAGTTTGCATCAATGTCGATTTCAGGTGCGGAAAGCCTGTCTACAGTTTGGACTGATGCAGGAACTTCACAGCTTTCTCCTTTGCCAGCACCATTCACTGCACTAACTCTGAATTTATAGTGTTCTCCTGCCTCCAGATCAACTACGGTATATTTAGTAGCAAGAACAGTCTCTGCATTGACTTTCTGCCATGTTTCTAGATCAGCTTTGGACATCTCAATAATGTATCCAATTATTTCCATACCGCCATCAAAAACTGGTTTGGTCCACTCTAAGCTTACACTAGTCTTTGATGTATCTGTCACCCTTACAACGTTAGGTGCACTAGGTGGGCTAACTGGTTCTCTGCATTTAATTAGCTTTGAAACGTCACTCGGAGGTCCAACTCCTGCAGCATTTTCAGCCATTACATGGAATTCATATTCATTGCCTTCAATAAGGCCAGTTACTCTGTATCTGTTCTCAGCAATGGGCCTCTTACTGGACACTTTAACCCAGCGCATGCTCTTCTTTTCTCTCCTTTCTAGAATATATTCATTTATCTCACTTCCACCATCTGACTTTGGTCTTGCCCATGTCAGAGTGATACTGTCTCCTGTTACGTTGGTGGGCTCTGGCGTTCCTGGAGCATCAGGAAGAGCTAAAAGGAAAAAAAAAAAAAAAAAAAAAAAAAAAAAAANAAAAAAAGGAAAGGAAAATAAAAGAAAAGCATAATTAGAAATAGAAGATGGTAACTCTACAGTTATTTCCACAGAATGAGATGGAAACTTACTGTAAGGTATTTGTGCTACAACTGGATCAGACTCCAATGGTCTGCCAACTCCAAATTTGTTTACTGCAGAGACACGGAACTGGTACTCATTGCCTTTAATTAATTTAAGTGCAGTGTAGCTGCAAGCTTCACACTTGTCATCAACTAATGCCCATGCAATCCTGCTGGTCTCACGCTTTTCAATGATGTAGTGGGAAATAGAAGCACAACCATCATTAGCAGGAGGCTCCCACCATAACGTCACTTTTTCTCCAGTGATGTTTGTGAATCGTATTGGTCCACCAACTTTTCCTGGTGTGTCTGCAAAATAAAAGGTTTGGAATTATAATTTACTGGCACTTAGAGTAAAATACGGGTATAAAAAATTGTATTGAAAGCATTTGGTGCAATACCTTGTATTCTGAATGTAATATCTTCTCGTTTAGTGCCTGATGCATTTTTGGCTTCTACTGTGTACACTCCACGATGATCCCGGGTAGCATCTCTAATGAAGATTGTGCTATATCCAATACCTGTAGTTATTTCTATACTCATTGTTTTTTCAATCTCCTTGCCATCCTTAAACCACGTCACCTTAGGTACTGGACGTCCTTTGATTAAAGCTTTAAGTCTAATGCTCTCTCCGGCTTTAACAGTTAGGCCTTCAAAGTGCTCAGGGCCAAATTCAATTGTTGGAGCAACTGAAAAAGAAAATGTAATCTTCTTAACTCAGCAATTATAAGAGATTGTTATATACAGAATTATGAACTGTAAGCTTATTTTTCCTGTTAGCACACCCTGCAACATGCTACAACAGGTGAAAAATACTAATATATATTGTTGCTCTAATGTAGCAATGATTACATATGTCTGTCAGGTTTGGGTCTTCCATTTAGCTCCTCCTACCCTGGAGCAAAACCAGAAATGATTCTGAGACGAATGGAAGGGCAGTCATACATTTCTCCCCCCTGTGACCTCCCATCTTCCAGAAGGTCTACTTGGCTACAGTACCCAAACACAATTATGTTACGAAATCTTACCGTTTTCATCTCTGGTCATGATATAGCCTGAAGACTGTGAAGGTGGGCTAATGGTACCAACAGCATTTCTTGCAAGCACTCTGAATTCTTATCGATCGCCTGGACTGAGTCCTGTAACTGTATATTGGCATTCACTGACATCAGTAAAGTTACATCTCAGCCACCGGTCTTCACTTCCTTGCCGCTTCTCAATACTGTAGGCCACGATCTTACTGCCTCCGTCACGCAGTGGGGGGGTCCATTTAAGAGTGACTGTTTCTCTGGTGACATCAATATAATCGGGAGTACCAGGTGGATCTGAAAGGGGGAAAAATAACGAAGAATTATTTTTATTACTGTTCACCATAATCTACAACACTAGAATTTTTTGGGGTGACTGGTCATTCACTCACCTACTGGAGAGACTGCCAAAGTAAACTTGCTTGGCTCACTAGCTCGACTTAGACCGGCAGTGTTTTCTGCATATACTTGGAACTGGTAATCCAGACCCTCAACTAGTCCAGTGATCCTGTATTCTCTGCTAGATATTAATGCAACATTAACCTTCTGCCACAAAATACTGTTTCTCTCCTTCTTTTCAACGTGGTAGCCAATGATCTCTGAACCGCCATCGTAAGCAGGAGCATCCCAAGCTATGGTCATTCCATCAGCAGTTACATTGTATACAACAGGCTTGCCTGGGGCACCTGGTGTTCTGAATTGATGCTTTGCCACAACATCTGCTGAGACAAGAGGTGGGCTTACTCCATATCTGTTTTCCGCACGGACTCTAAACTGATATTCAGTGTCTTTAACGAGGTTTGGTACTTTGAAAGTTGTTCTAGCAGCACTCGAGCACACCAGCTTCCAGTTCATTTGAGAAGTTTCTCTTTTCTCAATACTGTAGCCAGTAATTTCACCTCCCCCATCATCTTCAGGAGCTTCCCATGACAAAATTACACTATCTGCTTTGACTTCGTCTAGTCTTAAGGGTCCTTTTGGCTTAGATGGTGGACCAAGAGTGATGACAGCGATTGTAAATGTTTTTCTGGAGACAACATTATCAAGAATCAAAGTATATTTGCCACCATGCTCCTTTTTCACATTCTTGATACTTAAGCTTATCTTGTTTTCAGTTTTCTTGAAACGAAGCTGTTCAGTTTCTTTAAGAGGGAGGTTGTCCTTCAGCCAGCTCATTGATGGCTTAGGTTTACCTTTATAGGGCAATTCAATGTGTAGGTTATGCC
This sequence comes from Pavo muticus, assembly GCA_016647715.1. NCBI lineage: Eukaryota > Metazoa > Chordata > Aves > Galliformes > Phasianidae > Pavo > Pavo muticus. Next base: position 890,815 of record JACDJE010000228.1, on the reverse strand, counting down.
CAATTCGCACAGTGATTTGACCACCAGGAATGTCAGAAAGGTCAGCTTCTGGTGTTATTATATATTCTTTCACTGTAATTGGTCCAACAGTAACACCATCACTCATGCCTTTTTCATTTTTTGCAAAGACTCTGAATTCCATGACAGACAGCTCTTTAAGTTTTTCAACTTCAAATTCACAGCTCTTGCTTGTGCCTGCATACGTCCATTCCTTTTCGCCCTGCAGTTTCTTTTCAATAACGTAGTCTGATATAATGCTACCGCCATCGTAGTCAGGTTTGCTCCAATGCAATTTAACAGAAGTTTTTGTAGAATCTTTCATGGCGAGGTCTTTTATAGGTCCTGGTATGTCCGCAGCTTTCACTGGTTCAGATGTCTCACAAGGTTCACCCAGTCCAATTTCATTTTCAGCAAGAACACGGAAGAAGAACGCAGTCTTTTCTGACAGGTTAGTTAGCTTAAAGGTAGTTTGAGAACACTTTGTTGTTACAGTTGACCAGGCCCTCTTTGTAGCATCTCTTTTTTCAACAACATAATTCGTTATTTCAGAACCACCATTAATAAGAGGTGGCTCCCATACCAGTGTAACTGTGCCACGAGCAATGTGCTTAAGCTGTAGCTTCTGGCAGGCAGATGGTGTGTCAAGCACCTTCACATTCACAAATGATGATTTGGGTTCTCCAACTCCATTTTCAATTGTAAGAACATACTTTCCTGTATCATCTCGGGTAACTTGAGGAATAGAAAGTAACGTTGATGATTCTGTGTTCTGTATGACATATTTTTCATCAGTCCCAAGATTTTTGTCACCCTTTCTCCAAGTGACAGTTGGAGGAGGTCTTCCTTTGAATGGAATCATTATTTCCACATCTTCTCCTGCTTTAGCAATGATAGAGGTCCGAAGGGCAACATCCAGATCAATCTCTGGTGCCACTGTGGAAATAGATAAAAATGAATAATGCATATCATCTGGAATGTAAAATAAAAAAAATGCTCCAAAAAATAAAACCACAGAAAAGTTACGGAAAGGTACAGTACCAAGAATATCTTTAGCTTGAACAGGTTCTGTCATTTCAATAGGCTCTCCTTGTCCAGCACAATTTATAGCAGAGACGCGGAAATAATAATTAACGCTTGGCTGAAGGTGGGATACAACATACTCAGTTGTTCTCACTTCTCCTTTAGAGCTGACTATAGTCCATTCTTGCTCTTCACCTTCCCTTTTCTCGACCACATAGCTGGTAATTGGGCTTCCTCCATCATAAGCAGGTTTAATCCAGCCAAGGGTGACAGATGTCTTAGTTGTATCCACAACCTTCAATTTTGTTGGTGAGCCTGGCTTATCTGTGATAGTTTAAGAAAACGAAGTCAGAAGCCATACATACAAGTAATCATAAAAAGGAATAAAATCTCCTGCAGTTACATTGGTGCAAGCCATCTTAATTGCTTGTTACCTATTGATCTCTAACCAATTAGACATATTGCACACTGTCTCTTACCAACAGGATCTGCAGCTTTGTAGAAGTCAGATGCTTCAGAGAATGGACCTTGTCCAGCTGCATTGACAGCACAAACTCGGAAATGATATTCGCTGTTTTCAGTCAGACCCGTTACTTTCTGTCTGGTGTCACGAATGGTTTCCTTAGTAACCTTGAACCAGCTAAGACTCTTCTTGTCACGCTTCTCAAGAAAATATCCTGATATTTCGCTACCTCCATCAACAGTGGGCCTACTCCAGACAACAGTCATAGAATTCTTGGTTATCATTGTGACTTCTGGTACACCAGGTGGTCCAGGTGCAACTAAATTAAAAAATACATATATACATATATGTCAGTAGATGAATACTATATGCAAATACCACATAGGATGATTCAGTTCCTTTAGTGATTTTATATGGTTCTTACCAAATGAGTTTTTGGCTATAACTGGTTCAGACTCCAAGGAATCACCAACTCCAAACTTGTTCACACCACGGACACGGAACACGTATTCATTTCCTTTAATAAGTTTTGTTGTAGTTATAATACACCCCTCCTGTTTCTCAGAAACTAAAGACCATACAACACGACTTGTCTCCCGCTTTTCAACAACATAGTGTGTTACAGGTGCACCACCATCATCTGCTGGAGGGTCCCACATTATTGTGATCTTTTCAGCAGTGACTGTCTTAAACTGTATCGGTCCAGTTGGGGGTCCAGGTTTGTCTGTATAAAGTGCCAGAAACAAGGTGTTAAGAATTTTTTAGTAGATTATTGTTTAACAATGTTACGCAGTAATTTCTCAAGACATACCAAGTATCTGTACTCTAACATGGGCTGATGCTGAACCCATGGCATTCTTCAATTTTAGTTCGTAGGTGCCGCTGTTGAGTCGGGTTGCATCCTTGATGAGTATAGAAGCAAATTCTGTTGTGTTCTCAATAGACAGTAGTGAACTGGTTTGCAGCTCATTGCCATTTTTGAACCATTCAATTGTTGGTACAGGCTTTCCTGAGATGCCTAGTTTTAGCTTAATAGAAGTTCCTGCTTTGTATTTCACTACTTCTGTATATTCTGGTGGCACATCAATTTCAGGTGCACCTTAAGAAAAAATAAGAATAAGAAAAAAAACCGAAACAGTTCAGACTTGTTTTTAATAGAAGTAAAAATTAGCAATACTTTTCCTAAGCTAACAGTTACAAGTACTTTATAAATACTGATTAAAGCTAGCATGAGTAACTTAAATTAGAAACGTGGAATGAGTTAGAACTAACACTACCAAAAAAAAGGTAACCACATGTTATAAATATCATCACTTGGGCCATGGGGCGTAGGCTTACTTCTGTTGCTGAAAGAATAAAAATGCCACAACTTAAAAAATGCAGATACAGCCAAAGATGTTAATTACAATCATGCTCAAAAAGCTCACAATCATTCAAGTTTATTAAATCAAGATAAGTTAACTTTCCGTATTAAAAAGGCTACGGTTCTACAAAACAGCGCCACCTTTAAACTTTCTAGTGTCATAAAACCATTATATAATTGCAAAACACTTACCATATGTGTCAACACAGGTAATAGGACCCACAACATCTGACGGATTACTAATGGAACCGATGGCATTCTTGGCAAAGACTCGGAATTCATACCGGGAATTCTGCGTCAGACCAGATACTGTGAACTGAGTCTCAATAACATTGGTGAAACTAGCTTTTGACCATCTGCCATCTGGTAGGTCACGTTTTTCTACAATGTATCCAGTGATCTTGCTTCCACCATCAAATGCTGGCTTCTGCCATGACAAAGTAATAGCAGTCTTGGAAATATCTGAGACACGAACATTTCTTGGTGGTTCTGTGGTAGAAAAAAATGAAAGCATTGCAAATGAAAAACAGTGTTTATAATAATATTAACAAATGTTTTGGGTATTAGCTTATTCCACAAGACGGAATATCACAGGGGAAAAGAAAAAGCACTACTTCAATGGTTGGGTTTCTTTATTTTCTACAGAATACGTACCACAAGCATCAATTGCAAGGACCGGATCGGAAGGATGACTTGCTTTTCCAATGCCAGCTGCATTTTCAGCATAAACTCTAAATTCATAGATAAGGCCAGCACTGATGGTGGTGACTTTAAAGTGAGTTGTGCGAATGAGGGTCTTGTTAGCCTTCTGCCATAATATACTATTCCTGTCCTTCATTTCCAAATGGTATCCAATGACAGCGCTGCCACCATTAGTGACTGGTTCGTGCCATCCAACTGTAATACTCTCTCGGGTGACGCTAGTGACCCACGGTGTGGAAGGAGGACCGGGGGTAGCTGATGATATTAAAGGAAGTGATTGTTAACAAAATGAGCCTTTCAACATCTGAACATTAAAATTTTGATCTGCAGTGTGAGAATAGCATTACTTACTGTAAGGAAGTTTGACAACTACACATTGCGAGTCGACATGATCGCTGATGCCAAAGCGATTCTCAGCTTTGATGCGGAATTGGTATTCTTCTCCTGTTGTGAGTTTCATGACTTTAATAACAGTTCTAGCAACAGTTGCAGACACCTCAGACCAGGCAGCGGTACTTGTTTCTCTTTTCAGTACAATATAGTTGGTAACTTGACTTCCGCCATCATAAGCTGGTGGCTGCCATCTGAGTGTTACACTCTCTTCAGTGATATCACTAAGGACAACAGGACCAACAGGAGGACCTGGTCTATCCAGCACAACAATATTAATGAATGACTTTGTGGTGCCACTCGAATTGGCAGCACTAATATCATATCTGCCAGCATCAGCAGCCACACTTTCTTTAAGGTTAACAATGAAACTTTCTGCTGTCGTTTCTGTGTGAAATCTCATGGTGGGTTTGATTGGAGCGCCATCTCTAGACAATGTCACCTTTGGCAATGGTTTTCCAGAAACTGGAATTTCAACCTTCAGGTTTGAACCTGCTCGAATGTACACAGTATTGTGAGGGAAGCCCTTCATGTCAATCTCAGGAGATTCTGAAAATGAAAACATTTTCAAATAATTAAAAAATGCTATCTCTTCTAAAACATGAATTCAATTTAATGCATATTAACTTTCGTCTCATGACAGGCAGCTTACCTAATTGTTCTTTAACTGTAACAGGGAGCAGTAGTTCCTTGGGATCACTTAATCCTGCTTGGTTTTCTGCAGACACTCTGAAGAAATAGTCAACATTCTCCTTAAGACCATGGACGACATGATGAGTTGTCTTTACAACTGCACACTTAACCCATTTTTGCTGTCCTTTCTCAAGAGCTTCAATGAGGTAGCTCACTATTCTGCTTCCACCATCATGTTCTGGTTTTAGCCATGAAAGAGAAACGCTGTCCTTTGTAACATTTGTCACTCCAAGTTTTTCTGGTGGGCTGGGTTTTTCTGAGAAAAAAGTTCAGCAGGTTAAGCAACATAGCAAGTTTTTCCTTTTTTATGTTAGTGATTACATTAGATTGAGTTTTTTTTTTTTAAATGAATTTGTACATTAGAACATTTTAAGTAAAATGCAAACGAAATTTAAAATTCATGCTGCTGCTTAGCATTTTCTTTTGTAAAACCACAAACATATCTACCATATAGTTAATTTTCCTATTATAAACATTAAATATCTTTTATATTATTTTGAAGTAAACATTTCAGAACATGCATTGTTGTATGTTACTGAATTATTTTTTTTAGTGAAACATACCTGTTATTTTAGTTCCCTCCTTGGTCTCAGAAGGCACTCCAACACCATACTCATTCTCTCCAGAAACTCGGAAGTAGTAAATGGCACCTTCTTGTAAACCAGTTACTTTATATGACAGGCGATGACAATTATTTGTCACAGTGACCCACGCTTTCTTGCTAGCTTCTCGTTTTTCAATGACATAGTTCTTCACAGGCGCCCCACCATCGTTATCAGGAACATCCCAAGATAAAACAGCAGATTCTTTAGTTACATCTTTTGTTGTTACATGAGACGGTGGGCCAGGAGTGTCAAGAACTTTGACAACTAAAGTCAAGGTAACAGTGTTCAGGACGTTTTGTAATGTTAAAGTGTATTTTCCAGAGTCATTTCTTGTTGCCTTTTCAATAGTAAGAGATGTGCGATTATCTGAAACATCGATGCTTGCTCGTGTACGGAGATCAGTATCTGGTTTGTTCCATGTTACATTTGGGACTGGTTTGCCTCTGAAAGGAACTGTCATTGTGAATGATTCACCAGCCTTTACAATTAGTGTCTTTCGCATTTCACTGTCAATATCGAAAGCAGGTTCTTCCTCTCTTTCTTTTGCCAAGTGAGGTTCTGAGCTGTCACTTGGTTCGCTGACACCCATTTTGTTGATGGATTTCACTCTAAAGACATATTCAGAGCCAGATACTAACCCACTTATGGTGTACTCTGTACCTCTTAAGTTCTGAATAGCAGTTGTCCAGTCAGTTTCATCAGTTTTTTTGTATTCAACTGTATATGCAGTTACTGGAGCGCCTCCATCAAACAGTGGCTTTGTCCACCCAATTGTGATATTTGACCTTGTAGAATCCATAATCTTTGGTTTAGATGGGGGAGATGGCAAGAAGATTGGATCTTCTGCCCGAATCAGTGGTGTGCTTTGGCTTGGAAGGCTGAGACCAGCAGCATTTTCTGCATAAACTCGGAATTCATATTCACATCCTTCACGGAGACCAGATGATTTCACTCTTAAATCATATACCGGCTTTTTGTTTACACGGATCCATCTTAGGCTAGTTTTCTCACGTCTTTCAATTACGTAGCCGGAGATCTCATTGCCTCCATCAGACTCAGGTCTTGCCCAACACAAAGTTATTGAATCTTTGCTTACACTGGTGATCTCCAAAGAAGTAGGTGGACTTGGAACCGTAAATGGGTCTAGAGCTTTAACAGCAACACTTTCTAGAGGCTCGCCAACACCATATTTGTTAACTCCCATCACTCTAAATATATACTCATTACCCTTCAGCAGTTTTGTCACTTTACAAGATGTTGTTTTAAGCTCTCCTTCACAAATTGTCCATGCAATTCTGCTAGTCTCACGTTTTTCTACAATATAATAGTCGATATCTGCACCTCCATTCTCTTGAGGAGGTCCCCATGATAAATGACACTTTTCAGCAGTAAGGCCAGTTATTTCTAGCGGGCCTGCCGGTGGGCCAGGTCTGTCAAGTACTTTGCAATTAATCGCTAAAGATCTTGTTCCTGCAACATTTTGTAATGTTAGCACATACTGTCCTGAATCACCTCGGATACAGTCCTTAACTGTTATTGCAGTAGCGTGGTCTGTTGAGGCTATTTCAACTCTAGCTTTTCCCTCAAGTTCTTTGCCATCTTTTGTCCATGAAATCACTGGTATTGGCCGTCCTGCAATATCAGCATTGACTTTAAACACTTCTCCAGCTTTCACAACTACAACATCTCTGAATTTGACATCCATCATAATTCTTGGAGCCTCTACGTCATCTTTTACAGTCACAGGTCCAGTTGATTCAGATGGCTGACTGAACAGCCCAGCAGCATTCTTTGCAATCACACGGAATTCGTAACGCTGGTCTTCCGTAAGTCCACCTACATCAAAGTATGTATCTTGCACATTTGTGAAATTACACTTTAGCCAGCGACCATCTGGCATCTCTCGGCGCTCAATAATATATCCTGTTACTTTAGCTCCACCATCATATTCTGGTTTAGTCCATTTCAATGAGACACATGTTCTTGTAATATTAGTAACTTCTGGCTGACCAGGAGGATCACATGGATCTCTTGCAGCAACTGGTTCACATGATTTACTGCATTTGCCTATGCCTGCAATGTTTTCAGCATACACACGATATTCATACATCAGTCCTTCATCAAGACCTGTAACTTTCATTTGTGTATCAGGTATAAGACTTTTGTTGACTTTTGCCCAAAGAATACTGCTTCTTTCTTTACGCTCCAAGTGATACCCTAGTACTCTGCTACCTCCATCATTAACTGGTACCTGCCAAGTTACGATCATGAAAGCTTTAGTTGCATGTGCCACATGAGGAGTACCAGGAGGTCCTGGGGGCTTAAATGGATACTCTGCCACAACAGATGGAGAATTAACATGTGTGCTTTTCCCATAACGATTTTCCGCGCAAATACGGAACTGATATTCAGAACCAGTAGTAAGTCGCGATACTTTAATTGATGTTCTTGCAACTGCTGCAGATACTGTGTCCCAGGTTGTCGTGGTAGTGTCTCGTTTCTCCACAATGTAATTGCTAATATGGCACCCACCATCATATTCTGGAGGTTTCCAAGACAAAGTTACACTATCAGCACTAACTTCATCAATATGAACATCAGTTGGTGGTCCTGGTCTGTCAAGGACAACTACAGTTAAAGAAGCAGTTGTTGATCCAGCAGTATTTGAAAGATGTAACTCATAATGTCCCAAATCTTCATGTGAAGCTTCCTTGATGGATAGTGAAGTTAAAGTCTTTGATGTCTGAACATTCACCCTGGTTGTCTCTTTTAAGGGATTCCCATCCTTCTTCCAGCTAATAGACGGAAGAGGTCGCCCTCTGAATGGCACATCAATCTTAAGATCATCTCCAGCTTTTACAGTGAATGTGTTGAAAAGGAGCTCAGCAGATGGCTGGATTTCAATATCTTTTGCAATGACTGGGACACCAAGTTCTCTTGGATCACTTTTCCCTTTTTCATTAGTAGCAATCACTCTGAAACTGTATTCTTCTCCCATACTTAATCCTGTTATTGTTGCTTCTAATGTTTTTACTTGGGTACATGCACTCCATTTTACACTTCCTTTAGTTTGCATTTCTACTATATAACCAGTAATTTTACTGCCACCATCACTCTCTGGCTTTTCCCATTTAATTGAAGCAGAGTTGCGAGTTACATCAACAAGAATGACCTTTGCAGGTGGAGAAGGTGGTTCTGAAACCTTAATTGGCTCAGGTGTTTCTGCTGGTAAGCCAGCCCCATATTCATTTACAGCTAGAACACGGAAATAATAACTACATCCTTCTTGTAGCTGAGTAATTTTGAAGGAATTCTTAGTGCAGTTATTTGTAATTGTGGCATATGCTTTTCTTGTAGATTCTCGCTTTTCGACTACATAGTTGGTAATTTTAGCTCCACCATCAATAAGTGGTGGTTCCCATGCTAGCGTTACAAAATCTTTTTTCACTTCTCTGACTGTCAGGTTCACTGGTGCACTAGGTGTATCAAGCACTCTGACATTAACAAAAGCTGATTTTTTGCCACTGTTGTTCTCTAAAGTTAGATTGTATCTACCACTATCAAATCGATTCACATTGTCAATTACCAACATTGTATAGGAACTGGTGACTTCAATCTGAGCTCGATCACTGATTGTTCCTTCTGCTTTCTCCCATTTAACTTCAGGTTCTGGTCTTCCTTTGATAGTGACAAACAGACGTAAGGTACCACTGGCACGTACAATGACTACTTTTCTGAGATCTGCATCAAGTTCAATTTCAGGAGGTTCGATCTTGTCTGCTGCTATAACTGTGCCAGGTATAGCAGCAGGTTCTCCTACTCCTTCTGAGTTGATGGCACAGATGCGGAAGTTATACTCCTGGTTCTCTTTAAGTTTTGTTACAGTGAATTGTTTTGCTTGTAACCCCGTTGGTGGGGTGCAAGTAGTCCATTCATCAGCAGCTGCTTCTTTTGCTTCTACTACATATCCCTTAACTGGAGCACCTCCATCATAAATGGGCTTACCCCAGGCAAGAGAAACTGATGATCTGGAAGTGTCTGTAACCTTTGGATTGCTTGGTGGACCTGGTGGATATAATACATCACAAGCACGATAGAAAATCGATGGCTCACTGGGTTCCCCTACACCTGCAGCATTTTCAGCAGAAACTCTAAATTCATAGAAATGCCCATCAGTAAGACCCGTTACTCGGAATCGCAAGTCTGTCAGCCGTTTCTTATTGCATTTGGTCCACCGGACGCCATCTTTGTCTCGTTTTTCAAGTATGTATCCTTCAATTTCAGCCCCCCCATTGTCTTCTGGACGACCCCATGTTACAACCATCGAGTCTTTTGTGATTGCTGAAACTTCAGGTGTTGAAGGAGGACCTGGGGGTTTGTATGGATTACGAGCCACAACTGGCTCAGATTCCAAGGGTTCTCCTGTTCCATATTTGTTCACTGCCATTACACGGAAAATGTACTCATTGCCAGCAAGGAGTCTAGTAACTTTGTGGTTAAGGGCCTGCACATCTGTAGCTACTTGTGTCCATGAAAGCCTGCTTGTCTCTCTCTTCTCAATGATATAATGTGAGATACTAGAACCGCCATCATGTAAAGGCGGAGACCATGCCAAGTAGCATTTTTCTGCTGTTACACCTGTAACCTTCAAAGGTCCTTCGGGAGGTCCTGGCCTGTCGAGCACTTTTACAGTGATAGGTATAGATTTTGTGCCACCAACGTTTCTGAGGTTAAGAGTATAGTGACCTCCATCTACTCTTACACAGTCTTTGACCGTAAGAGTTGTTTTCTGAATAGTAGATTTGATTTCCATTCTTGCAGTTGTTTCTTCAAGGTCTTTACCATCTTTTGACCATGTAATGTCAGGAATAGGTTTGCCATGGATATCAGCTTCAAGAACAAAGGTTTCTCCAGCATGAACAACAATGACATCTTTGTATTTAGGATCCAGAGAAGCTCCCGGTGCTTCAATTTCATCTCTGGCTGTAATAGGCCCTGTACTTTCAGATGGTTCACTCAAACAACCAGCTGCATTTCTTGCAATGACTCTGAATTCATATCGTTGGTCTTCAACAAGACCACTTACTGTAAACTCTGTTTCTAAAACATTTGTAAAGCTGGCTTTCATCCACCGACCATCTGGTAGTTCTTTCTTTTCTACAATATATCCAGTTATTTTGCTTCCACCATCATATTCTGGTTTCTTCCACCTCAGTGTAATGTTATTTCTTGTAACAACAATTGCCTCTGGGCGGCCAGGTGGGTCACATGGATCTCGGGCAACATATAACTCTGATACTTTGCTGACTTTGCCAATGCCAACAATGTTTTCAGCAGAAACTCTGAACTCATATTCAAGACCTTCTTCAAGGCCATCTGTTTTATATGTGGTGTCTGCAATGAGTGACTTGTTCTGTTTTATCCAAAGAATGCTGTTCTTATCTTTACGTTCAAGATGGTAGCCAAGAACTTTACTTCCTCCATCATTAACCGGTTCATTCCACTGTACAATCATATGGTCCTTGGAAGCTGCTGTTACAAATGGGGTTCCAGGTGGCCCAGGCACCTTGTAGGGGTATTGCACAACAACTGGCTTAGAGTCCAAGGGAGAGCTCTTTCCATATCTATTTTCAGCAGAAATCCTGAACTGGTATTCAGAACCTGTCTTAAGCTTTGTTGCTTTGATAGTTGTTCTTGCAACAGTTGCTGACACAATATTCCACGTGGTAGTGCTTGTGTCACGCTTTTCTACTATATAGTTGCTTATCTGACAGCCACCAGTATAATCAGGTGGATCCCATGATAAAACAACAAAGTCCGCGCTAACTTCATCAAAGCGCACAGGTCCTCGTGGTGGGCCAGGTTTTTCGAGTACAATTATACTCAGTTGCTCTCTTGCTGTGCCTGCTGTGTTTGATGCTGTTACTGTATATTTACCAAAGTCCTCTTTGTTGCTTTCTTTAATATGTAGGATAGTTGATGTTGATGTATTCTCAATATTTAATCTGGTTGTTTGTTTCAGTGGCTGTTCATCTTTTGTCCAAGTAATAGTAGGTTTTGGTCTACCTATAAATGGTACTTCTACTTTCAAATCTTCTCCAGCCTGTACACTGTATGTATTAAACATCAACTTAAAACTTGGCTCAATTGTCAAGTCTTTAGCTATCACAGGAACTCCAAGTGCTCTGGGATCACTTCTGCCTTTTTCATTGTAGGCAATCACACGGAATTGATATTCTTGTCCTGGACTCAGACCAGACACAACTGCACTGCATGTTTTGGTCTCACTAACAACACTCCATTTTTCTGTTCCTTTAGGCAGCATTTCAACAATGTATCCCAAAATTCTGCTACCTCCATCATGTTCAGGTTTTTCCCATGTAAGTGACGCACTTCTCTGAGTAACGTCGGTGAGTGTTACTTTCCCGGGAGGCAGAGGTGGCTCTGAGGCTTTCACAGCATCTGCCGTTTCAGCTGGAACACCAATTCCAAATTCATTCTCAGCCATGACTCTGAAGTAATAGATTGCTCCTTCTGTAAGATTTTCAACTTTAAAGCTTGTCTTGCCACACTTCGCACTTACATTTGCAAATGCCTTCCTGGTTGACTCACGCTTGTCTATTACGTAGTTCTTTACCTTTGCTCCACCGTCAATAATTGGTGGTTCCCAAGATAGTACAGCAGAATCCTTCTTTATATCCCTTACTATTAAGTTTTGTGGTGGTCCTGGGGTATCTAAGACTTTCACTGTAACAAATGCAGATTTAGAACCGCTGCTGTTCTCCAACTTAAGAATATACTTTCCAGCATCATTTCTATCACAGTTGTCAATTGAGAGTTGTGTGTAGTTTATGCCTTTATCGATTTGAACTTTCTCCGTGAATTCACCTTCTTCTCGAGACCACATGATATCAGGTATTGGTCGTCCCCTGAATGGTATGTGGATCCTAGCAGAGCCACCAGCTCTAACCACTATCCCTTTCCTTAGCTCTGAATCAATATCAAGTTCTGGAGCTTCAAGTTTGTCTTCTGGTTTAATAGTACCAGGAATTGATGCAGCCTCTCCTACACCAACCTTGTTGAGAGCACACACTCGTAGTTTGTATTCCTGATGTTCAGTAAGTTTTTTGATTTCAAATCGAGTGGCACGTATACCTGTCTGTGGAGTAACAAGTGACCATTCATCTTCATCCGCTTTGCAGATTTCTACAAGATATCCCTGGATTTCACAGCCACCATCATAAATAGGTTTACTCCAGCCAAGTGTAACTGAACTTTTAGTGGTATCCACAACATGGGCATTTGTAGGCGGGCCAGGCTTGAACATGGGGTCACAAGCTTTAAAGTAAGGGGAAACTTGGCTTGGCTCACCCAATCCAGCAGCATTTTCAGCAGAAACTCTGAATTCGTACTCATGATCCTCTGTTAATCCTGTAACTCTTAGTCGCAAATCTGTAATTCGTCGTTTATTGCATTTTACCCATCTGATACCTGCTCGATCTCTCTTTTCTACAACGTAACCTATGATTTCACTACCACCATCACTATCTGGTCGGCTCCAGCAGACAGTCATAGAATCCTTTGTGATGTTGGTGATTTCCAAGGCCTTTGGTGGACTAGGAACCACAAATGGATTTTTCATCATCACCGGCACAGATTCCAGTGGTTCACCAACTCCGTATTTGTTAACTGCCATAATACGGAAAATATATTCATTTCCTTCCAAAAGTTTTGTTACTTTCAGCATCGTAGGTAGAACCTCTGAAGCAACAACAGTCCATGCTAGGCGACTAGTTTCTCTCTTCTCTACAATATAATGAGAAATATCACTGCCACCATCATGAAGAGGAGGAGACCATGCCAATGAACATTTTTCAGCTGTAACTCCGGTTACCTGGACAGGGCCCTCAGGAGGGCCTGGCCTGTCCAGGACTTTTACGTTTACTGGTACTGTCTTTGTTCCTGCAACATTAGAGGCTTCTAAAATATACTGTCCACCATCAACTCTAATAGCATCTTTTACAATTATTAATGCACTGAAATCTGTGTTCTTTATCTCATATCTAGCAGTTTCCTCAAGCTCTTTATCTCCTTTGTACCACTTAATGGTTGGTAGTGGCTTTCCATGAACATCAGCCTCAAGTCTGAATGTATCACCAGCATTTACAACAATCGTGTCTTTGTACTTTGGATCCATTGAAATTCGTGGAAGTTCAACTTCATCCCTTGCCGTTATTGGTCCTGTACTGTCAGAAGGTTTACTTATTGCACCTGCAGCATTCTTTGCAATGACTCTAAATTCGTATCTTTGGTCTTCGGTAAGCCCTGTTACAGTGAACTGAGTTTCAATGATATTTGTGAAACTAGCTTTCATCCAGCGACCATCTGGTAAGTCACGTTTCTCTACAATATACCCAGTAATTTTACTTCCGCCATCATATTCTGGTTTGGTCCACTGTAGAGTAATAGAGCTTCTTTTTATTATTATAGCTTCTGGGCGACCTGGAGGATCACACGGATCACGAGCTACATAGCACTCAGAAACTTTACTTGTTTTACCTATACCAACAATATTTTCTGCAGAAACTCTAAATTCATATTCAATTCCTTCTTCAAGATTAGTTGTCTTAAAACTTGTGTCCTGAATAACAGCCTTATTCACTTTAGTCCATAAGATGCTGTTTTTCTCCTTTCTCTCAAGATGGTAGCCCAGTACCTTACTGCCACCATCATTTATTGGTTCATGCCATTGTACGACCATGGAGTCTTTTGTAACTGTTGTCACAAACGGTGTGCCAGGAGGTCCAGGTTCTTTGTACGGGTACTGTGCTACAACTGGTGCAGATTCCAATGCAAAGCTCTGCCCATATCTGTTCTCAGCAAATATTCTGAACTGATATTCTGAACCAGTTTTTAGTTTAGTCACCTTCAGTACAGTTCTTGCAACAGTAGCTGAAACTGTTTCCCATACAGTGGTTGTTGTATCTCTCTTGTGAACAACATAGTTGGTGATTTGACAGCCACCTGTGTATGCTGGAGGATTCCAAGATAAGGTAACACTTTCTGCACTTACTTCATCAAACTTCACAGGTCCTACTGGAGGGTCAGGTTTGTCCAGAGTTATAATTTCAATAGAGGCAGACTTTTGCCCAACAACATTAGCCACGGTGATTTCGTAAGTACCACTGTCCTCTTTGCTAGTTTCTTTAATATTCAGTACAGTGAGATCAGTCAAATCACTAACATTGACTCTTGTTGTCTGCCTTAGCGTCTGGCCATCTTTTACCCAGGTAACAGTTGGTTTAGGTCGACCTGAAACTGGTACTTCTACTTTCAGATCTTGTCCCACTTGAATACTGTAACTGTGAAAAGCAGGCCTTACATCAGGTTCAATCACCAAGTCTTTGGCAACTACTGGAACTGCAAGTGCTCTAGGATCACTCTTACCCTTTTCATTTACAGCCATTACTCTAAAAAGATATTCTTCCCCTTGAGTTAAGTTAGTAATAACTGCTTCAAGTGTTTTCACACGAGCACACTCTGACCACTTCTCACTACCCTTTGCTTGCATTTCAACAATATACTGTATGATTTTGCTGCCACCATCATGTTCAGGTTTTGCCCAGCTTAGTGAAACACTGTTTCTTGTGACATCATCCACTGTTATTTTCCCAGGAGGCTGAGGAACTTCAGCAACTTTAATTGGGTCACTGGTTTCTGCAGGGAGGCCAATTCCGTATTCATTCTCAGCAGATATTCTAAAGAAATAATAGCAGCCCTCCTGAAGTTGATCTACTTTCCATGAAGTCTTGTGGCAGTTTGTTACAACAGCTGCATATGCCTTTCTTGTTGCTTCACGCTTTTCAATAATGTAATTCTTTATTTTTGCTCCACCATCCAAGAGAGGAGGCTCCCACGAAAGTGAAACAGAGTCTTTAGTGATCTCTCTGATTTTTAAATTAACAGGTGCACTTGGAGTATCCAGTACTCTTACGCTGACAAAGGCAGACTTCGTTCCACTGCTGTTTTCTAAAGTCAGGGTATACTTTCCAGTATCAAATCTGTTGACATTGTCTAGAACGAGGGAAGTAAAGCTGCTAGTGGTGTCAATAATGGCTGCCTCTCTGATCTCACCATCCACTTTACCCCATTTTACTTCAGGTGTTGGACGACCTCTGATGGGAACAAACAGTCTTAAGGAACCTCCTGCCCGCACATTTACAATCTTCCTTAATTCCATGTCGAGGTCAAGGTCTGGTGCCTCCATCTTTTCTTCCACAATAACAGAACCAGGAACATCTGCATGATCTCCAACTCCTGCTTTATTAACTGCACAGACACGGAATTTGTATTCATGTTTTTCCACCAGTTTTTCTACTTCCATATGGGTGTTCTTAATTCCAGTTGGAGGGGTACAAATTGCCCATTCACCATCACTTACATCACATTTTTCTACAATGTATCCCTGAATTTCAGAGCCACCGTCATAGATAGGTTTGCTCCACGAAAGGAAAACTGATGATCTTGTAACATCCACAACCTTAGGATTATTGGGTGGTCCTGGCTTATAAATAGGATCTCATGCCTTATAGTAAGTAGAAGGTAGGCTCGGTTCACTGAGACCAGCAGCATTTTCAGCTGAAACTCTGTACTCATAATTATGATGTTCTATCAGCCCAGTCACTCTGTATCGCAGTTCACTTATCAGGCGTTTGTTACATCTTGTCCAGCGAATACCTTCCTTGTCCCGTTTTTCAAGGACATAGCCTAGGATTTCACTGCCTCCATCTGAGGCTGGCCTTTCCCAAACAACTATCATAGAATCCTTGGTAATGGCTGTAACTTCTGGTGCCTTTGGTGGAAGTGGCACTACAAATGGGTTCTTCGCAAGTACTGGTTCAGACTCAAGAGGTTCACCAATGCCATATTTGTTTACTGCCATGATGCGGAAAATGTATTCATTTCCTTCTAAAAGTTTAGTTACTTTGCAATTGAGTGTTTGCACATTTGAATCAACGACAGTCCAAACCAGGCGACTGGTTTCCCTTTTTTCCACAACGTAATGTGAAATATCACTACCGCCATCTTGTAGTGGAGGCTTCCATGATAACATGCATTTTTCAGCAGTGACACCTGTAATCTCAACAGGTCCTTCTGGTGGTCCAGGTCTATCGAGAACTTTGACATGAACAGGAACTTTCTTTTCGCCTGCAACGTTCTTTGCCAATAGCACATACTGACCACTGTCAACTCTAATAGCTTCCTTCACACTAAGACTTGTTGCAAAATCCGTACTTTTAATTTCCATACGAGCAGTATTTGTCAGCTCATGATCACCTTTTAGCCACTGAATGGAAGGTATTGGTTTGCCATGAACATCAGCTTCCAACTTGAATGATTCACCAGCGTGTACTACAATTGTGTCTTTGTATTTTGGATCCATACTTATGTGAGGTGGTTCTACTTCATCTCTTGCTGTAATGGCACCTGAGCTCTCAGACGGTTCACTGAAAACACCTGCAGCATTTCGTGCTATAACACGGAACTCATATCTCTGGTTTTCAACCAGACCAGTTACTTCAAATTGGGTATCAATTACATTTGTAAAACTTGCTTTCATCCAGCGACCATCAGGTAGCTCCTTCTTTTCAACAACATAACCTGTAATCTTACTTCCACCATCATATACAGGTTTCTTCCACTGAAGTGTTACTGAACTTCTTGTGACAATTAAAGGTTCTGGACTACCAGGAGGGTCACATGGGTCATGTGCAATATAGCATTCAGATGCTCTGCTTGCTTTTCCAATGCCTACTATGTTTTCTGCATAAACTCTGAACTCATATTCAAGACCCTCCTCAAGGCCAGTTGTCTTAAATTTGGTATCTGGAATAGGTGTTTTATTCAGCTTAGCCCACAGAATGCTATTTCTCTCTTTGCGCTCCAAGTGATACCCAATGATCTTGCTACCACCATCATTGACTGGTTCATTCCATTGTACCACCATGCTGTCTTTTGATGCGTCTGTTACAAAAGGTGTTCCAGGTGGACCAGGAAGCTTAAATGGGTATTGGGCTACTACTGGCTCCGAAGTGAGATAGGTGCTCTTCCCGTATCTGTTTTCAGCTGTGATTCTGAATTGATATTCACAGCCAGTCTTTAATCTACACGCTTTTATTGTTGTTCTTGCAACAGTAGCTGACACAATCTGCCAAGTGGTGGTGGAAGTGTCTCTTTTTTCTACAATGTAATTATTAATAGAGCTACCACCATCATACTTGGGTGGCTCCCAAGAAATGGTAATACTATCTGCTGTTACTTCATCTACTTTAACTGGTCCAGTTGGGGGTCCTGGTTTATCAAGGACAACAATATTTAGTGTCTCAGTTGCTTCACCTGCAGAATTTGTAAGTTTAACTAAATATGCCCCCACATCTTCTCTGCATGCTTCTTTTATCGTTAACACTGTGTTATTTTCTGAACTTTCTGCATTGACTCTGGTAGTCTGCTTCAATGCCACATTATCTTTATGCCAAAACACTGCTGGTTTGGGTCGACCAACAAAAGGAACATCAACCTTTAAGTCCTCTCCTGCTAGAACACTGAAAGTAGTAAACAGTAGTTTGAAAGCTGGTGGAATCACAAGGTCTTTTGCAACAACTGGTATACCCAGCTGTCGAGGATCACTGACACCTTTTTCATTCTGAGCTGAAACACGGAAAGCGTATTCTTCACCTTGGATCAATCCTGTGATAGTGGCTTCAGTAACTTTTACTGTAGCACAAGTTGACCACTTTTCACTGCCTTTGCTTTGCATTTCTACAATGTAGCCCAGAATTCTGCTACCACCATCATGTTCAGGTTTTTCCCAAGATAAGGATACGCTATTTCTTGTCACATCCAACAGAGTTATCTTTCCTGGTGGAAGCGGTCTTTCCGATACTTTTACTGATTCTGAAGTTTCAACTGGAAGGCCTATTCCGTACTCATTTTCAGCTAGGACTCTGAAGTAGTAGTTGCAGCCTTCTTGCAGTGAATCAACTTTCCAGCTGGTCTTGTGGCAATTGGCATTAACAGTTGAATAAGCTTTTCTTGTTGATTCACGCTTTTCAACAATGTAATTTTTTATTTTAGAGCCACCATCTATGAGAGGAGGCTCCCATGTGAGCGTAACTGATGACTTTGTAACTTCTTTTATTTTCAAATCTTGAGGTGCCCCTGGAGTATCAAGTACCCTGACATTCACAAATGCTGACTTACTACCTGAGCTGTTTTCAATTGTCAACATATATTTGCCACTATCAAATCTATTTACATTTTCAACAATAAGTAGAGTATAAGAGCTTGTTGATTCAATGGTTGCTCTATCCAGAGATTCCCCATGTTCTCTTGTCCATTTTACCTCAGGTGCTGGTCTTCCTTTAATTGGAACAAAGAGTCTCAGAGTACAGCAGGCTCTGATAGTTACAACTTTACGAAGTTCTGCATCAAGTTCAATCTCTGGGGGTAGCAGTCTTTCTTCAGCTTTGGGAGTCCCAGGAACAAGAGCAGGTTCCCCAAGACCTTCAGAATTCATAGCATATATCCGGATTTTATACTCTTGGTTTTCTTTTAGGTCAGTGATAGTAAAAGAAGTGGCCTTTAGTCCTACTGGAGGAGTTACAATCTTCCACTCATCTTCCTCAGGTAGTGCGATCTCAACCATGTAACCTGTGATCTCTGAACCACCATCATATATTGGTTTGTTCCATGCTATCGTAATAGAGGACTTGCTGCTATCCAAAACGCGTGGATTACCTGGGGGACCAGGCTTAAATACAGTATCACAAGCTTTATAGAATGGACTAGTTGGGCTTGGCTCACTGACTCCAGCAGCATTTTCAGCCATGACTCTGTATTCATATTCATGACCTTCCGTCAGTCCCGACACTTTATAACGTAAGTCAGTAACAACTCGTTTGTTACATTTTACCCACCGAAGACCAGCTCTGTCACGACGTTCCACAATGTAGTTAGTTATTGGGCTCCCACCATCAGAATCAGGATGGCCCCAGCAGACAACCATAGAATCTTTTGTAATTGCTGTAACTTCAGGTGTTTTAGGTGGATCAGGTGGCACATATGGATTTACTGCAAGAACTGGCTCTGATTCAAGAGGCTCACCAACTCCATATTTGTTAACAGCCATAACACGGAACACATACTCATTGCCCTTCAACAGCTTAGTAACCTTCAGTTTAGTCAGTGGAACTTCAGTGGCTACAGCTGTCCATGCCAATCTACTGGTTTCACGTTTTTCAACCACATAATGGTCAATCTTTGCTCCTCCATCATCCAGAGGAGGTAACCATGACAGCACACATTTTTCTGCAGTGACTTCAGACACAGTCAAAGGCCCTTCTGGAGGACCAGGCCTATCAAGAACCTTAACATTGAAGATATGCTTGGCAAAACCACCAGGATTTGTTGCAGTAAGTGTATAGGCACCGCCGTCTCTTCTCGAAGAATCTTTATTGATAAGAACAGTAGAAAAGTCTGCTGTCTTTATTTCTAGTTTTGCTGTGTCTTCAAGTTCTTTTTCTCCTTTTGTCCATGCCATAGTTGGTGGAGGGCGACCTGACACATCAGCCTCAAGTCTGAAAACTTCACCTGCTTTCAGCACTAAGGTGTCTTTATATTTAGCATCCACGCTTATCCTTGGTGCTTCAATGTCATCTCTACAAGTTATCGCATCTGATGGCTCGGAAGGCTGACTAACAGCCCCACCAGCATTCCTAGCAATCACACGGAATTCATAGGCAGCATCTTCTGTCAAACCACTGACAGTGAATTCAGTCTCTAATATATTGCTGAAATTAGCCTTCAGCCAACGGCCATTAGGAAGATCTCTTTTTTCAACAGTGTAGCCAGTTATCTTAAAACCTCCATTATATTCTGGTTTAGTCCACTTCAGTGTCACTGCATGTCTTGTAATGTTCAGAGGTACTGGCTTACCAGGTGGATCTATTGGGTCTAAAGCAAATACAGGCTCAGATGGCTTGCTTGGCCTACTCTTGCCAGCCATATTTTCTGCTATAACACGGAATTCATATGCAATGCCATCACTAAGTCCAGTTGATTTAAAGATATTGCCTGATACCAGCGTTTTACTTACAGTCTGCCAAAGAATGCTATTTCGTTCTTTCCTTTCAATGTGATAACCCAGAATTGGGCTTCCACCATCAGTAACTGGCTCATTCCAGCTAATGGTCATAGTTTCTTTGGTGACTGCAATCACCTGAGGAGTACCAGGAGGCCCAGGCACCTTAAATGGATAGTTGGCAACTACAGATTCTGAAGTAATGGCTGGACCAGTTCCATATCTGTTTTGAGCTTTGACTCGGAACTGATACTCAACTCCAGTATTAAGACGAGTGGCTTTAAACGTAGTACGTATCACCGTGGTTGCCAGTTCAGTCCATGTGGTACTGTCAGTTTGACGCATCTCTACGACATAATTACTTATTGGTACACCTCCATCATTCAAAGGAGGCTGCCATGAAAATGTTACAAAGTCAGAAGAAATTTCATCAAATTTGATTGGTCCAGTAGGAGGTCCGGGTATATCATGAACTTGAACTGTAATAACTTCACTAACTTCTCCCACAATATTTTTAGCTGACAGTGGATATTGACCACTATCACTTCGTGTACATTCATTGATGGTTAGTATGGTTGCCGTTGCAGTATTTTCATAATTTACCCTTTGTGTTTGCTTAAGTACCTGATCTTCTTTCTTCCAAGTCACAGTTGGCCTTGGACGACCAAGCACAGGGATTTCAATCTTGATATTGTCACCAGCTTTGGCAATGACTGTTTTCTGGTAGATACTACGAAGGTCAAACTCTGGAAGCATTGTTTGTTCCTTGATAATAACTGGTCTGCTTTCTCTCGGGGCACTTCTCCCAGCACTGTTAACTGCCATAACCTGGAAAGTATACTCTTCATTTTCAGTTAGATTCTTCACTACGTAATCCAGTGTTTTTACAGTTGTAATGTGTGCCCACTGGTTGGTTCCTTTTCTTTGTGCTTCAATTACATATCCAGTGATCTTGCTGCCACCATCATGTTCTGGTTTTGGCCAAGCCAGGCTAACTGAGTTTCGTGTTACATCCATAATATTAAGGCTGTCAGGTGGGGATGGTGCCTCAGAAGCCCTTACTGGTTCTGCAGTTTCAGCTGGTTCACCAATACCAAACTCATTTTCAGCCAGCACTCTGAAATAGTATTCACACCCCTCAGACAAATTAGGAATCCTGAAAGAACACTTCTGGCAGTTCGTTGTAACCGTTGAATATGCTTTACGAGTTGATTCACGTTTCTCAACAATATAGTTTGTTATACGTGAACCACCATCTATCAGAGGCATATCCCATTGGAGGGTGATGCTGTCCTTGGTAATTTCTCTAGGTTTAAGGTTTATTGGTGGACCTGGCGTATCCAAGACTTTTACATTTACAAAACCAGTCTTCTTACCAGCAGCATTTTCAAGTGTCATTACGTACTTTCCTGCATCATATCTGGTGCACTCTGTGACAATCAAGAGTGTAAAAGAGTCTGTATTTTCAATACTAGCACGTCCTTTGAGTGAAACATCATCTTTTGTCCATGTAACTTCTGGAGTTGGACGTCCTTTAATTGGCACAAAAATCCGAATAGTTAACCCAGCTCTGACAACAAGTGTTCTTCTTAGCTCAGCGTCTAATTCAAAGTCTGGAATTTCTTCCCGCTCTTTGATTTCCACGCTTGGAATTACTGCTGGTTCACCAGTACCTACAGCATTCATGGCAGAGATTCTGAAATTGTATTTGGCTCCTGGCTGCAGATGAGCAACAACAAACTGAGTGATTCTTAAAGCAGTCCCTGTCGTGTCTTTTACCCATTCTTCTTCTCCTTCCTTTTGATGCTCCACTATGTAGCCAATGATGTCAAGACCACCATCATAGTGAGGCTTGCCCCAGGCTAAAGATGCACTCGTCTTTGTAGTATCAGTCACTCTTGGATTTGCAGGTGGACCTGGTGGGTCTGAAAAGTGAGAAAAAGATAAAATACCACATTATGTTACACCACTATATTACAGAGTAAATCACTCTTATACTGTCTAAGCTTATCCCCCAACCACCACTCAAAAAATAAAAAGCATGATACTAACATGCAGCATCCTTGCACATGACTGAGTTTGAAGCATCACTTGGTGGTCCAACTCCTGCTCTGTTTTCTGCACTGACACGGAATTCATATTCGCTTCCTTCCAGGAGACCAGTTACTTTGCATCTAAGATCTGAAATTGGTTTCTTTGTTGCTCTGACCCATCTTAAACCTTTCTTTTCTCTCCTCTCCACATAGTAACCTGTGATCTCACTTCCACCATCATCTACTGGCCTTTTCCAGGTAACTGTCACAGTATTTTTAGTCACATTTGTTACTTCTGGTTTTCCAGGAGGACCAGGGGGACCTGATAGAGAAGAAAAAAGTACAAAGTTCAGACAAAAATAAAGTCCTCAGAGATTATTAAAAGCATACTTGAACCTCTTAGCTTGTTCAACTTACCAAATCTGTCCACCATTTTAACTGGTTCAGATTGCACTGGTTCACCCTTGCCATACTGATTTACCGCTGAGACACGGAAAACATACTCATTTCCTTGAATGAGTTTGCTAACAACATGCCTACAACTCTCGATATTTTCAGAAACTAATGTCCAGAGCAGTCGGCTAGTTTCTCTCTTTTCAAGAATATATGATTTGATTGGTGATCCACCATCTTCTGCAGGAGGTGACCACGTAAGAGTGGCTTTTTCTGCTGAAACACTGCTGATCTCAATAGGCCCTGGGGGTCCTGGAACATCTAAAACTTTCACATGTACACTCTCTTGCTTAGTGCCAAAAGGATTGGTTGCAGTGATTGTGTATTCCCCAGAATCCTTTCTGGCTGCATATTTGATGGTTAGGGTAGAAGAAGTAGGTGTAGTTTCAATGTGCACAAGCTCTGAAGGTCTAAAATCTTTTCCAGCTTTTGACCATGCTGAAGTTGGAGGTGGTTTGCCACGGATACTAATAGCAGATACAGTAATTGTGTCTCCTGCTTTCACTGTTAAACCTTCCTTCAAAGTAGGTTCGATAACAATTGTTGGTGCCTCTGTAAAACAAAACAAAACAAAAAACAACCCGATTATTATACAAAGAAGATAAAGAAGATAAAAGTAAAAATATAAATAAATAATAATAAAATATAAAAATAAAATATAAAAATAATAAAATATAAAGAAGATAAAGTAAAATAACCAACCAACCAAACAAAGGATTTGGCATTATATTAATTATTGAAATAGAATTCATTTTGATGCCATCTACGTACCATACTCATCCTTGCATATTATGGTTCCTGTGGATTCAGATGGAGGACTGATAGCCCCAGCAGTGTTCTTAGCTCTAATTCTGAACTCATATTTGGAACCTTCGGTAAGGTCAGTTACAGTGAATGCACAGTCTGGAACATTCACATGATTAGCTTTAGTCCAGGTCTTCGAGGGCAAATCACGCTTTTCAACAATATAGCCAGTTAACTTATGTCCACCATCATATTTTGGTTCTGTCCAAATAAGTGTTACTGAGTTCCTTGTTACATTGATAACTTCAGGTTTCCCAGGAGGATCTTAAAGAAAAAATGGTAAACCATGGTCAAACAACAGTGATTTCAGCTTACAGAATTTTCTTTTTGTTCTCCTCATAAACTTACCAATGGGGTCAAGTGCCACAACAGGTTCAGATGGTGGACTTGGTTTACCTACTCCAGCCATATTGATTGCCATTACTCTGAATTCGTACTCCAGTCCTTCAGTTAATCCTGTCACTCTGAAATCTTTCATTCTGATTGGAATTGTATTGGCTCTCTTCCACAAAAGACTATTTCTTTCTTTGAATTCAATATGATAACCTAGAAGATAAATGGTGAGATGAAAATGAGAGGTTTTCTAGAGATCTTCATTTATCACAGGTTTGCAAAATAGCATACTGTTTGCATGGTACGTCACATAGGAATTGCGCAAGACAACATTGAAAACCAGATTAAGAAATGGATGCGGACATACATTACAGATGTATCTAAGTGAAACAGTGAGATGCTTGTAATGCAAATTGTACAGCCCCAAGTGATGTAACATGTAGTTGAGATAGTTATTTGGTTCTTTGGCTGTTTTGGCTCTCTGCATAAAAGCCTTATTGGTTAGACTCTTCCTGACTTCCTTCTTTTAAAGCCTTAAAAGATTTTAAGCCTTTAACAGATTCATCATACAGAAAGAATAGAAAGTAAAACAGTGAAATCAACCAATCATTCCCTCAAACTATTAAGAACCAGAACAGTAAGGAGGCTTTTGGAATATACCTGTGATTGGTGAGCCTCCAGTTCTTCTGGGGTCAGTCCAAGTTAAAGATACAGAATCATGTCGAACATCAACAATGTTGGGGGGTGGAGGAGCATCAGGCACATCTAAACAATATTAAAAGATGCAGCATCATGAACAATAAATATCACTCTAAAACCTTTTTTTAACATTTTTGAATATTATAATGATTACTTACCAAATGGATGCTTTGCAACAACAGGGTCAGATTTAAGACCTTCACCTACTCCATATTTATTTTCAGCCCTGATCCTGAACGTATATTCATTTCCTTCATGAAGCCGTGTAACTCTAAATGTAGTTTTCTGGACTGCAGAGGCACAAGTCACCCACTTATTGCTTACATTATCTCTTTTCTCTAGAACGTAGTTAGTGATTTCTGAACCACCATCATCTTTTGGAGGACCCCATTTTAAGGTCATGGCATCAGCTGTGACTTCATCAAATTTCACTGGACCTGTTGGTATGCCAGGTTTGCCAACAACTTTCACAGAAATGGTGCCTTCCTTGCTGCCAGCAACATTCTTCAGAGTGATTGTGTATTTTCCAGCATCAGCTTTCTGGCAGTCACGTACTACAAGTGTTGTGTTTACTGCTGTAGATTCAAAAGCAACTCTTCCACTCTCGGTGAGTACCTTGTCTTCATCTTTCTTCCAAGTTACAGTTGGGAAAGGCTTGCCTTTGATAGGGATTTTAAGATGGAAATTGCTACCCTCTTTAGCTACATAGCACAAATCAGGTAGATCTCTTAAATCAAGATCAGGTGCCACTGTAAAAAAAAAAAAGAAATAGAAAAAAAGAAGAGATCAATTATTAAACCAAGCGTAAACTCTGAGATAAAATTCAGATGCTCTTTTCATCTTTTCATAGAATCATAGAAAGGTCTGTGCTGGAAGGGACCTTAAAGATCATCTAATTCCAACCCCCCTGTCAGGGACAGGGACATCTCCCACTAGATCAGGCTCCTCGAAGCCCCATCCAACCTGGCCTTAAACATCTCCAGGGATGGGGCATACACAGCTTCCTTGGGACAGAGCTTCCCAGGTTCCAGAGCCTCACCCCCCTCATAGTAATTTTTTTTTCCTTTTAGTGGCATCTGATTTGCATGTATATATAGCATTGATGCTAAGTATGAAATAAATGTGGTTTGGTGAATGAATTAATTATCTTTTAAGTTGCTTCATACCAACATCATCTCTTGCCACAATTGTGAGCTCCCTTGGAGTTCCATATCCAGCATCATTTTGGGCTCTCACTCTGAATGTGTATTCTTGTCCTTCCTTTAGGTCTCTCATTGAAAAACGAAGGTTCTTTGACCGCATCACTTCTTGCCATTTATCTTCACCAGTGAGAACCTCCACTACATAGGCAAAAATACGGCTTCCACCATCACTGATAGGCTTTTTCCATACTAAATTGCATGATGATTTTGTTACAGCTGAAGCTTTTAGATCCACAACTGGCCCAGGTGTTTCTACAACAGGAAGAAAAGCATAGCGAGTGTCCTTTCAAGCTAAAAAATAAAAATGAATACCAAAATAGGAGAAATTGATTGATCTTTCTTACCAGAAGCTTTAACAGCATCACGAGTTTCACAGGGATCGCCAATACCATATTCATTTTCAGCAAAAACCCTGAAGAAGTAGGATTTGCCTTCTTCTAAGTTAGTTATCCTGTAGCTTGTCTTTGGACATTCTGCCGTTACTGTGGACCATGACTTTCTTTCTGCATCACGTTTTTCAACAACGTAATTTGTAATTGGGCTGCCACCATCAATCAGTGGAGGTTCCCATGTTATATAGGCAGAATCCTTAGATGCTTCCTTTACAACAAGGTTAACAGGAGGGCCTGGAGTATCTAGATAAATGCAAATCCCCCGGATTTAATTTAGTAAATGAAATGCAAAAAAAAAAAAATATATATATATATATCAGTTACAAATTGAACAATTATTCTGGGGAAAACTCTGGCACTTACCAAGTACTTTTACAACAATGGTGTATGCCTTTTTACCACAACTGTTCTCCAGACTGAGGATGTATTTTCCAGCATCGTATTTGTTCACATTTTCACAGCGCAGGAAAGTATCAAAGTCAGTTGATTTGATGTCTAATCCTTGTCTGTCTCTTAGGTTGGCACCCACTTTAGACCATGTAATCTTAGGAGGTGGTCGTCCTCTTACCGGCACATAAAGTCTCATTGTGACTCCAGCACGTAACACAAGGACTTTCCTTAGTTCTGCATCAAGTTCTCCTTCAGGAGGAACTGTTAAACAAAAATGAGGTAATTAAAACATAACCTCTAAGACTATCACTAAAGTTTCTCTGACAAGTACCACTGCTTTACGGGCATTCCACTAGATTAACCAATTAATTCTTCTGTCCATGATGATATTAGCGAGTTTGTGTCCTGATTCTCATTTCGAGATCATTTATACCCTTTGCTTTTTTTTTTTCCCCTCACCAATTTCACTTGCTTTTCTTCTGCTTTTTCAATAATTTACATTACTTATAATATAAAAAGGACTCTAATTTCCTCTATAATTCAAAGGAGTTTCAAAGTCTGTACTGCTTTTCTTGGACCAAAACAGTTCTGTGAAGGAATGCTTTTCTACATATGGCAAAACGCATACAGAAGCCAGCACGGCTCCTAGGGAATAAGTCTCACAGAATCACGGGAGTTGGAAGGGATCTCTGGATATCATCGAATCCAATCCCCTGCTGGAGCAGGTTCCCTGTAGTAGGTTACACAGGAAAGAGTCTGGTCGGGTTTTGTGTATCTCCAGAGAAGAGATCCACAACCTCTCTGGGTAGTCTGTCCCTGTGCTCTGTCACCCTCTAAGTAAAAGTTTTTCTTCACGTTCAGATGGAATTTCCTCTGTTCCAGTTTACAATTACATAGTGTCACACACAGATTCTTAGGATAATAATTTTGGCTTCAAATTATTTAGAAGACATGAAGACTATCTGAACAGTCTGATTTATGATTCAAGAGAGAAAAAATAGGAAGTGGAAGAGTATCTGACGCACAAATGAAAAGCTCAGACACCAGTAAGATTCTTCTCAGTTCCTAACTGCCCCATTTTTTTCCAAGTTAGCCACTTCTAAACTACATTTCTTTGAGAAATGACACATTCCAAATTAATCCTTTTTTAAATGATTTGTGACAAACCCTTCATTTAGAAGCCATCTCATAAATTAAAACAAAAGTGAACGTGGTAATATATTTTTAATGAACATACTTAAAATATCTTTGGCAGCATGTTTATCAGGAACGTCACTTGGATCACTGTATCCAATCTTATTGACAGCATATACGCGGAACTGGTACTCTGTATCTTCTATCAGCCCTGTTACCACAAAGTGCGTAGCCTGTAAGTTCTTGGGAAGATTGCATCTGACCCAGTTGTCTGTGTCAGCTCTTTTTGATTCTACTAGATAACCAATAATAGGGCTTCCACCATCATATGCTGGTTTGCTCCATGACAGGCTTATTGAATTACGAGTAGTGTCAACCACCTTCGGGAAAGCAGGTGGGCCAGGAGGATCTGAGAATTAAAAGAGCAGAAAGTTAAATCATACCAAATGCTGTACAAAAGTATTTGGAAATACCATGGAAAATATCTGAGACTTTCAGCTTACATTGAGGATCGCGAGCATACACTGCTTTGGATGGTGCACTAGGCTTGCCAGGTCCAGCCTTATTCAATGCTATCACCCGGAACTCATATTCTGTTCCTTCTTGGAGTCCTGAAGCCTTAACAGTTCTTTCAATGACAGGCTTCCTGTTTACCTTTGTCCAGTTAAGAGCTTTAGTTTCACGCTTCTCAAGTATATAACCAGTTACTGGGGACCCACCATCATTAGCTGGTGGCTTCCAGCTAACAGTCATGAAGTCTTTCGTTACATTACTGATTACCGGTGGATCACAAGGTCCAGGAACATCTGTAAAGATTTATTTGAAAGTTATGCTGATATCCATAAGTGTATAAAAAAAACCAGCGACTCGTGAAGATAGCCTGCTAAACACTTACCATATGGATTCTTAGCAACTGCTGGTTCAGTCAAAATAGGGTCTCCAACACCATATTTGTTTTCAGCACATATACGGAACTGGTATTCATGCCCTTCTATTAGTTTCTCCACTGTGCAGCTTGTAATGGGTATATTGGCGCTGATCTGGGCCCAGTTTGGTCTGCTTGTTTCACGTTTGTCAACAATGTAATTAGTAATTTCTGAACCTCCATCTTCTAGAGGAGGCTCCCAAGAAAGCATTGCATGATCTGCATACATGTGCTTGATTTTTACAGAGGCCGGAGGACCAGGCTTGTCTAGAAGAATCAACAACACTATGTTATACCTCTAGCTCTTGCTATATAATTTAACCATAAATGCATTTACTAACAGACAGTCTTTATCTTACCAAGTACTTTAAGCCTAATGGTTGCTGACTTTGATCCACTCGCATTTTCAGCAGTAATAGTATAGTCTCCTGTTTGCTTCCTGTTAACACTGAATAGTTCAACAATAGCAAGGTTTCTCTTAGTGGTGATCTTAACACCTTCTGATGGCTTTAAAAGTTCTCCTTCTTTCTTCCAAGTGATGGTTGGCATTGGTTTTCCATATACATTTGCCTCCAGACGTACATTAGTTCCAGCTTTTACTGTTAGCTGTGATTGCATAGATAGATCCAACTCTATTCTGGGAGGAACTGAAGGGAAAGAGCACAAGATTTAATCAGTCTAGTAAGAGGTAAGCATCCCATTCTTCTCATGAGTATTAGTTCAATATGGATAGATTCTTATCAGAGTTCTCAAATGCTTTTGCATTTCTCACCATTTTCTGGGTGAATGGTCACTGGATCAGAAGGCTCTGAAGGTCGGCTAATATTAACCGCTGTCTTAGCAATTGCTCTAAATTGATATTGAGCATTTTCTTCCAGATCAGTAGCAGTGTATTCTTCCAGAGGTATTTGATGTGGAGTTGTATTGCACCGGACCCATTTGTCACCAGGTAATTTGCAAGCTTCAACAAAGTAGCCAATAAGCTTGCTACCACCATCATGCTTTGGTCTTGTCCATACCAGCGACGCAGTACTCTTAGTGACATCAATAACTTCAGGTTTTCCAGGAGGATCTAAGATGAGTAAGATCATGTTTTAGTCCGGTGTTGTTT